>CM056596.1:0-167500 GCA_029721355.1 Tegillarca granosa | reverse complement strand
TTGTTATATTTAAATAATATATAAAACAACTGTGATATAAAAAATTTTGGTTACAGGTACCCTTTAAAATAATAAAGCTGTACAAGACCAGGCCCATTTAAACAAGAGGCCCATGGGCCTTAACGCTCACCTGAGGAAATGTAAAAAAAACTTGCAATAAGCCTAATTACAAAAACTTTAGAAAATTCCTCAAGTTTGGAAATCCCACAATAATTAATCAGAAATATCTAGTCAAATTTTATTTATAAATAGCTCATATGCATTATTTAACTATAGTACAATAAATGGCTTCTAAATCATTAACCATATGGTTATGCAGCCATGATTTTGACCTTTATACACATGAACTTGAACCTTATATCAAAATGGTAATGATATCAATACCTACAATATTCTAATATACATACTTTACAAAAAGTTAACGGTTTTCAAGATAATTCACAATTTCAGTATACTCATGCAGCTATGACCTTTACCTTTGAACATATGACCTTCAGCCATATATATCAAAATGACTATTATATCAATACCTACAGTATTCTAATATACATGCCTATACAGAATATGTTTTTAAGATAATTCACAATTTCAGTCTCTTCTAAAGCTATGATCTAGACCTTTGAAAATATATATGACCTTGAACCATATATCAAAAGAATCGTCATATCAATACTAACAATATTCTACTTTCTATGCCTATACAAAAAGTTCATAGTTTTCAAGATAATTCACAATTTTATTACATTTATGCAGCTATGACCTTGACCTTTCAACATATGACTATGAACCATATATCAAAATATATCAATACTTATGATATTCTGATATACATGCCTATAGAAAAAGTTTATAGTTTTCAAGATAAAGAACAATTTTAGTATTTATAAGTCTGTCAAAAATAACATTTCAGGGGCAACAACTCCTACATGAATTATTATATAGTTTCAAAACCTGGTACCTTGTTATATTTTGCCATGCTGAACATTTTAACAATGTTTTGAATTCATATATCTCTTAATGTTTGGAAGACAATTGCCTAAAACTGCATAAATCACAAATTAGGTCATTACCTTGATTGTGACCTTGACCCTATTTTAAAGGTCATTTTAAGAAAAAGTCAAAACTGAAAACCCCATGTCATTAACTGTTCAAATAGTCAAGTTATAATAATATGAAGCCATTTTACAAAATTTTTAAATTTAAACACAAAAACGCATAACCCATTTTTCGACCAAATTTCACAAAATGAACAAACTATAGGCTTAAGACCCTAGAGCAGCCAAATATCACATCAGATTTTTTCTTCCAATATCGATTTGGAGAAGAAAATTTTTTAAGATTTTTGGACCCCTAGGTCGCCTTGACCTAGTTTTGGTAGCCATGGCAATGCCATGAACATATCTGAATTGCATCAGGCCCATATATGCTTCTGACCAAGTATCATTGAAATCTGTCCAGCAGTTGTGGAGGAGAAGTCGAAAATAGGTGTTAATGATGCACACACACAGGCAGACATGCAGGCACGCCATGCACATACACACGCAGCGCCATGCCATAAGCTCACATGACCTTTCGGACAGGTGAGCTAAAAATCAGAGTATAAAAATAGTTTTTGTAACATACTAAATATGGATAGTAATTACCTTAGGAAAACGCTTTTCTAAATCTGCAGCTGCTTGTTTGGCTAACTGACTTGCAGTGAGATTTGATTTCTGAAAAATAAAAACAGAAATTTTATTGCATCAAAAATGTTTCTGTTACAGAGCATCTATACAGTGATAACATTATTTAAGCTGAATTTAGATCTATAAAAAAAAAAAACGGAATCTACCTGCTTTCTCTAAGTCGTATCACTTAAGAAATTAAGTTGTTTCTTGGTGAGAAAAAATAACTAAATGTAAATATTAACTATGAATCAAAATAACCTCAGTGTTTAAATGTCAGCTTTATAGATTTATATGGATATAACCACCATAACCAATTTAATGACCAAGCTTCAGCTCAATCAGATGTACAGTTTTCTTTTAAATCCATGGAAACAAATCTGGACACTCACATACACACACTATATCCCCCTCACCTTTGGGGTGGAGGGATAATTACTGTTTTCAATACTGTAATGTGCAATAAAGTATGACCAGTTTCATACAAGCAAAGTTGTATGTCATGAATGAATATTAATATTATAAATATTATTCTCCAAACTTTAATGTGTTTTTCTCACTTGCACTAATCTCCAAAAATATAATTTTTTTCCAGAATAAATTTTTTTATGTATTAAATTATGCACAGACAAAAGTACATTTAGTTAAAACAAAATCTGTAAAAATTTTAAATGTTATTTAATGTGACTTGCTGATTGTTAAACAAAATCTGTAAAATGTTATGCAATGTGACATTGCTGATTGTTAAACAAAATCTGTAAAATGTTATGCAATGTGACATTGCTGGTTGTTAAACAAAATCTGTAAAATGTTATTTAATGTGACATTGCTGATTGTTAAACAAAATCTGTAAAATTGAATAATAGTCCTCATTTCTTAAATCATATAATATAAATTAAGGTTTTTGTTGTTTAATATAACTCTGAATGAAACAAGTGCACAAAATATACAATATTTCTATATGTCATTGTCAGCTTTCAGTTTTGATAATTTGAATACCTTTAAAATCTTAAATTCCTGTGCACTTCAAGTTATCAATGGTTGAACTGTATTGGGTAAGTTATACACCATATTAAATTTTTATCAGGATTTTTTCCTTTTGGTTTATAATGTTACCTACTGTATTCACTACTATTTCTTTATTAGGATCATATTTATGTTGTACTTGTTGAGTGACAGCCCAGCCATCTCTTGTACCTTTATTTGTATTATCAGCCATACCTGACTGTCGTATTGGTTTATTATGATTATAAACTGCAGAACTCTCTGAAAAAATATTTTTGTCAAACTAATGTACTCCAATGTCATACAAAAATAACATGAAGAAAAACATTATTATAAGCTTACAGGTACATTAAGCTTTTCAAAAACTTTAACATTATTTGCTGCTTGAGTTCACACTCAAACCAGGAATAATAAGCTTGGCAAGTGGTCATACTTTGCTGAAGGTCATACAGAGATCAGAAAAACTTGCAATTGACTGAAAATCACACTCAGACCAGGAATACTAAGCTGAAAAAACGATAACACCAGGCATACTTTGCTAAAGGTCATACAGAGATCAGAAAAACTTGACTGAAGGTCATACTCAGACCAGGAATACTTAGCTGAAAAAAACAATAAAATCAGGCATACTTTGCTGAAGGTCATACTTAGATCAGGGAAACTTGACTGAAAATCACACTCAGACCAGGGGTATTTGTTGAAGGTCACATTAAAACCAGGGGTACAGTAACAACAGGGATACTTGGCTGAAAAATTAAAAACCAAGGGGTACATGTAATATGCTTAAGATTTCCCATGTATAAGGAAGACAGGAGTACTTTGCTGAAAATCACATTCAGACCAGAGGTACTGTGAAGGTCACACTTAAAGCAGAAATGTATGGTTAGAATTAATGACACCCTAATTAATATTCTTTTACTTATTTTGAGGCAGTCAGTTTTGAAATGGTGGAGAACCCACAGAAAATTAACGACCTTCTCCAAACAAACTGACAATTTTCTCACCCTAAGATCTGCCAGAGTGGGATTTGAACCTAGGTGGTAAGAGGCAGTGTGATTCATAAGGCAAACTTTAGACCACTTGCCCACCAATGCCGCTACCTAAAGCAGAAATACTTTGCTGAAGATCACACTTAGATCAAGTATATTGAAGGTCAAGTTAAAGGTCATCTTCAGATCAGGGGTACTTTGCTGAATGTCAAACTCAGACATGGGGTACATGGTTTAAGGTCACGCTCAGACTATAAAAGTGATACTTGAAATTTAACTTGTGAATATTGACAGGTGAAATCTTAGTTGGAGAAATTATCTCTCTATAAAAGTATTTAAATCAGATCAAGATTTTTTTTAATCAAACTCAATAAATAGACAGAAAGAATGAAAAAACAGAAATGGATAGACATATAGACAAACATACATTGAAACATTTATATACCCCTTAAAAAGTTAAATCAATGACTTTTACAAATTAATTATATACAGATTATTTGAAAAGTATTTGAGAAAGTTTTCGTTCTAAATTAAAGAATTGTTATCCATCCAACTCAGAACATTTTACAAGTTAGGGGACTGGATAGAATTTGGTGAAAACTATCAAAACCTGAAATATATACCTGCAAATTTGTTATTATTTCTAAAATAAGAATTTAACACTTCTGGATTTCTCATATCTTCCCAAAATTTATCTCTGTCACCTTGTGTCTTTAATTTTCCTTCTCTCATTAATTTTTCTTGTATTTCAACAATCTGTAAGGTAGGATTTATAATAATTAAAATTTAATTATATTCAAAATACCAATGAAAATAATAAAAAAGTTATATAAGTATAGATAGTACAATTAAGTATTATTATTACTAATATTACATTTTGTATTATAATTATTACATGTATTATTATTTTTATTTTTATTTATTTATTTATTTATTTACTTTTTTTGTTAATTTTTTTTAGCTACATTTGAAACAATTCAGAAGTAACATGTACTTACATTTTTTTACATGACCTGGGCTAGCTGGCAAGTCAAAGTAGATTTTATCTTTTGTAGATTGTAAATCAGAATATAAACTCTACTAAATTTTGGTCATTTTGAAAAAAAATTGACATTACAAAAAAAAAAAAAAAAAAAGAATTTGGTCTATAATGACTGCTATAAGTTTTCTTTATCATTCTATGGAAATAAGATCATTTTAACATTTAAACATGTAAAAAACTTGAATTCAGTTACAAGTATTAATAAGATAACATTTAAACATCCAAAAACTTAAATCTAATATCATGAATAATTTAAATAAATTAATCATTTAAATATCCCAAAACTTGAACTTAATATTATGTATAATACACTTTGAGCTTTTAAGGTATATATATATATACTGTAATTTATTAAACTATATATGTTTTGAATTTTATAGCCTCTTAAAACCTATAATTCATTCAAATAATATATATACATCTACATATCAAAACCTAGCAACAAAAAGTTTATTCTACCAACCTTTGCTATATCAGTTTTAGGTATTTCTCTCAAGAATGAAGAATCATGTTTTAATTCATGCCTCTCTAGTTTCTTTTTAAATTTGTTTCTATCTGGTCTCTGTAAATACAGTTTATGTATCATATACACATATGTACATATAAGTAGATTAAACGGGTATCTGTGCATCTTTATAAACTTTGGCATTGGGTCTGATGTTTGTGTCTGCATTAAGTTGTGTGTTGTGTCAAATCATCATTAGTCTTATTTCTTTGTTTCTTCTATTTATTGTTTTCACATCCAAATGATAAATATTTTAAAAAGTTTTAGGAAGCAATGAAAGAAACCAAGCTGTTAGACATAGATGAATGTAAGAAGATCTCTGCCACTGTAAGCAGTACAGCATGGTTATAATGTACATCCCTTATGTCCTTGACTACATGCAAACACATAGGCTGATAAATTCGTTATTCATTTGTCGATACAACAGGCTTTGTTGTTTCATTCAGGAGATCTGCTTGTATACAGGATGAGGGTTTTTCCACTGACATGTGCATTTATTGCTTTGCTATATATCTGTATTATGTAACTGTATAGTTTATTCTAATACTCTTCAAAGTTGGACGATGTACAAACATTTAAAGTTATTATTTGAGTAGAAAAAATACTAAGGTTCAAACAAGTTTTCTCCTTTAAAACATTGTTGTCATTGTTGTCTGTATTATCTTCCTTTTATATAGAAATACCCTATAGCAAGTAAAATGTTCTATTAAAACTTTTAAGACAACTTTTTAAATGCTTAAAAACTAAGCCTTGCAAAACAAATTCATTGAGCTATCATTTCTCTATACATCAACCAATCATAACTTACCTTCCCGTCAACATTGTCAGCTGTTGTTGGTTTACGGGGAGACAAATCACCTTTCTGTTGTTTATCAACTCTTTCCATTATCCCTGAAATTCTTCTTGAGAAAAATTGACTTGCAACATCTGATTGATTTTGAAGTTCTGACATCATTAACTGATATCTCTGAAACCCAAACAAAAATACATATTAAATATTATAACAAATTTTGTTGATTTTAATTATCTTTATTTTTGTTTTTGTTGTTGTTGTTTTCAAACTTTTTTAATTTTTGAAAACTCCTAGGTTATTTTGGGTACACAAAATTAAAATAACATAACTTGAAGAAATTGTATCAATTGTTTAGATATACTAAAGGTCACAATTTATTGATTTGAAATTACTGAATTTCATAATATACTATCAATGCTATAATTCATATATTTTCAACTGAATAATTTTAGAATAAACTGCATTTTTATCTTCATAAAAATTAAGGTGTAAAAATCAGAGCACTTCATAATGTTTAATGTGTGTGTGTGTGTGTGTGTGTGTGTGTGTGTGTGTGTGTGTGTGTGTGACAGTTCTTATTGGTAACTTTCAATTTAACTTAATTGCAAATAAATATAATCAGTCCAGTAATATTATTCTAACTCTAGAAAAAATTCAGATGTTAAAGCAAATTATATAATATCACTACCATAATTGTTAATGCAAGCAAAAACTCTGTTTAAATCCAGCCTTCTTAACATGCGTAAACCACACAAATACTTAAAAATAATAAGTTGACAATCTTAAGGCAACAAGCTTAATAAGCACCATCATTCATTAGCTTTGAGTACATTTATCATGTGCATATGTTTAAGGCACTTCAGAGATAATCTATTGTTACCTATTACAAATTCTAGATTTCAATATTGATATAATTATAAGCTTTGTTGCCTACTTAAACAGTTTTGCAACAAGGTCTAGGATTTTCAAGATCTCCACATAACATCATGCTAACTCTATTCTTTACTACAGAATCAGCTGTCAGAAATTTTCAAATTTCGAATCAGACCCCCCCCCCCCTCCCTTCAATTGGTTTGGAAATCAGACCCACAACATCATATAGTTGTTACAGATTCTATTTGTGGCAGCCTCTGTTAATATTTATTAACTCAAACATACAAACATACAACAATCAGCATATCAACAAAAATTTAAAAAATCAGAAAAAACTCTGTCATCCAGAATTTTATATTAATAACAAACATCTATACTATTACATAATCTAACATGAATATTTGATCTGATCTGATTTTAATCCTATCACCCCTAGATTTACAATAGCATGATCCATTTTTTACTCCGAACCATATATATGACAGATATAGGGGTAACAGAATTAATGCTCTATTTACTTACATCTGTGTTAATGGGGGGAATTATAATAGGCTGGAATAAAATATCATTAATTGAATTTAATTCTATAAATTTAATTTTCTAAATATTGATAACTTAATGTGTTATGTACAATATCCTGTAAATATGGAATTATTTACCCCAATTTTACATCTAGATATGTAAAGAAAGTTTACACCAATGTATAAAATGACAGAATGTAGGATTGGTCCATTCATGCCAAAGGTCATGACTCATTAGGTTCATCTTTTAAAAGATATCTGGATTTTTTCATGATTTATTTTTTAATTATACAGTTTAAAGAATTATATAAAAGACAACAAAATATATCATTTATAGATAGATTATATTTTTTTGTGCTTAAATAAAATAAAGTTTATGGGATTTTATAAGAAATGTCTGTAAATGTATATAATGATCTTTGTCAAGAGATTAACATTAATTATAAAGTTAATTATTATTCAGATAATTATACCTCTTCTCGTTTCTTTTTTAATTTTTCTTTGCTCTCTTCATCATGAAGACTTGTCTTATCTGCTGCCTTTTTCTTCTTTTTCTTATCCTTATGATAACCCTGACAATCAAATAAAGAATAAATTGTTATGTCACTATTTGAAAGCAAAATTAAACTTCAATATATTCAAAACATATTTAGTCACATTTATACTATACAGCAATGAACATGGTCACATTTATACTAAACAGCAATGAACATTGTCACATTTATACTATATAGCAATGAACATTGTCACATTTAGACTATACAGCAATAAAAATTGTCACATTTATACTATACAGCAATGAACATGGTCACATTTAGACTATACAGCAATAAAAATTGTCACATTTATACTATACAGCAATGAACATGGTCACATTTGGACTATATAGCAATGAACATTGTCACATATATACTATACAGCAATGAACATGGTCACATTTATACTAAACAGCAATGAACATTGTCACATATATAATATATAGCAATGAACATTGTCACATATATAATATATAGCAATGAACATTGTCACATATATACTATACAGCAATGAACATGGTCACATTTAGACTATATAGCAATGAACATTGTCACATATATAATATGTAGCAATGAACATTGTCACATTTATACTATATAGCAATGAATATTGTCACATTTAGACTATACAGCAATAAAAATTGTCACATTTATACTATACAGCAATGAACATGGTCACATTTAGACTATACAGCAATAAAAATTGTCACATTTATACTATACAGCAATGAACATGGTCACATTTGGACTATATAGCAATGAACATTGTCACATATATACTATACAGCAATGAACATGGTCACATTTATACTATACAGCAATGAACATTGTCACATATATAATATATAGCAATGAACATTGTCACAAATATAATATATAGCAATGAACATTGTCACATATATACTATACAGCAATGAACATGGTCACATTTAGACTATATAGCAATGAACATTGTCACATATATAATATATAGCAATGAACATTGTCACATTTATACTATATAGCAATGAATATTGTCACATTTATACTATACAGCAATGAACATTGTCACATATATAATATATAGCAATGAACATTGTCACATTTAGACTATACAGCAATAAAAATTGTCACATTTATACTATACAGCAATGAACATTGTCACATATATAATATATAGCAATGAACATTGTAACATTTATACTATATAGCAATGAATATTGTCACATTTATACTATACAGCAATGAACATTGTCACATATATAATATATAGCAATGAACATTGTCACATTTATACTATATAGCAATGAATATTGTCACATTTATACTATACAGCAATGAACATTGTCACATATAATATACAGCAATGAAAATTGTCACATTTATACTAAATAGCAATGAACATTGTCTCATTTATACTATATAGCAATGATCATTGTCACATTTATACTATATAACAATGAACATTGTCACATTTATACTAAATAGCAAAGAATATTGTCTCATTTATACTATATTGCAATGAACATTGTCTCATTTATACTATATAGCAATGAACATTGTCACATTTAAACTATATAGCAATGAACATGGTCACATTTATACTAAATAGCAATGAACATTGTCACATATATATGTATAATATATAACAATGAACATAGTGACATTTATACTATATAACAATGAACATTGTCACATTTATACTATACAGCAATAAACATTGTCACATTTATACTATACAGCAATGAACATTGTCAAATATATAATATATAGCAATGAACATGGTCACATTTAGACTATATAGCAATGAACATTGTCTCATTTATACTATACAGCAATGAACATTGTCACATTTATACTATGTAACAATGAACATGGTCACATTTAAACTATATAGCAATGAACATGGTCACATTTATACTAAATAGCAATGAACATTGTCACATATACATGTATAATATAAAGCAATGAACACTGTTACATTTATACTAAACAGCTATGAACATTGTCACATTTATACTATATAGCAATGAACATTGTCACATTTATACTATATAGCAATGAACATTGTCTCATATATACTATATAGCAATGAACATTGTCACATTTAAACTATATAGCAATGAACATTGTCACATTTATACTAAATAGCAAAGAACCTTGTCTCATTTATACTATATAGCAATGAACATTGTCACATTTATACTAAATAGCAATGAACATTGTCACATATATAATATATAGCAATGAACATTGTCACATATATAATATAAAGCAATGAACATTGTCACATTTAAACTATATAGCAATGAACATGACCACATTTATACTAAAGAGCAATGAGCATTGTCACATATATAATATATAGCAATGAACATTGTCTCATTTATACTATATAGCAATGAATATTGTCACATTTATACTATATAGCAATGAACATTGTCAGATTTATAATATAAAGCAATGAACGTTGTCACATTTATACTATATAGCAATGAACATTGTCACATTTATACTATATAGCAATGAACATTGTCACATTTATACTATGTAGCAATGAACATAGTGACATTTATACTATATAACAATGAACATTGTAACATTTATACTATATACCAATTAACACTGTCACATTTATACTATATAGCAATGAACATTGTCACATTTATAAGTTTTAATTTTTTCCAAGGTCATAAAAAATCAATTACATCAATGAACCAATTATAGACTTAATGCAAAATATCGCATCAGAATTTGCGAGTATGAAAAGTTTTTGATAAGATTTTCTAAGATACTTCAGCTAACGTGATCCAGTAAACTTGTTCTCTGATGCACTGATTGAAAAAAAACAAACCCAAGCAAAATGATATCACAATGTAAATCTATTAGCAAAGTCTTTTTGAAAAATGTTTGTAACTGTTAAAGTTATTATCCCCAAATCACTTTGACATTTCCTCTCACATTGGATAATCTAAGAATCAAGTTTCCATAAAACTTTGGTTAAAAATCAGCAGCTGTTATGTACTTGTTGTCATGAACTCACTGGTTTTGTACATATAAATGTCATCAATTTAGTATTTGAATTATTGTCAGATGGGAAAATAATGTATACTGTGCCAGATTATCTGACAACAAACTTACCCTTAGTCTTTCATCAGCTGAAGATAATCCATACTCATTTAGAACATTTGGTAAGTTTGATTCATTGTGAGATCTCTCTGAATATCCACTTTTAATTCTTTCAATTTCTACTCTTCGAGATACTGGACGAGAATCTACGGATGGTTGAGTTGGTTTATTACCATCTGCTATAACTTGAGTCGCAGAAAGATCAAATTTTGTCTGAAATAAATTGTTATTCAAATATCTTTAAAAGAAATATTAAACCAACCAGGCTTTTATGCTTTTCATACTGCATTAAATAAAACATATTATATTCTTTTATTTAATACCCAAGTTGTGCCACTTTAATAGCACTCTAAGATTCACTCTTTGGTTACTGTTTGTGTCACTGTGTTTGCAAGTGAATTATTCCAATTTATAGAAATTGTTTATAATTTTCAATGAAAATTGTTATAATTCACTAATATTTGGGTGGAGTCTAAACAGTTTCAACACTTGCAAATGTAAATTCCTACGGAAACAATGATACATTATGCATAACAAGTTTCAGAGTTCAGACCTCTAATAAATACAAAATAGTTATTAAAATCACATTGGTCTCTTGAAAAATTAACTAATTAAGTTCAAGAATATCTAACACTAAATATTTATCTAACACTAAATATCTCATTATTTTTAAAATTTAAACACTAATAACTAACAAAAATCAGCTGAAATGGGGCTGAGTTAGTAATGGTGTTTTAGTGTTGTATATAGTTCTGGTCTGGACCTTTTAGCCTTGTGGATAGAGCACTTACTTATCACCCAAGGGCCAGAAATGATCCTAAGTTTGGTCACTCAGTAAGGAAGTGGGGTTTTTATTTATTCATTATTTTATTTTTTTTTTAGACTTTTCTTTCCTTCTGTTACACAAACAATTTCCAATATTGATCTTAATCAACATGTTTAAATTGTGCAGGTTTTAGTTTCATCCAATTTCTTATTTAGTGTAGCAGAGCAGCCTTGATAGGTAGTCAAGTAGCTCAGTCAGTAAAGAGCATCCTGCTAGCATTGGGAAGGTCCCAGGTTCGATTCCTAGTTTGGTCGGCTTTTTCCTTTCCTGTTAAATTTGGGGGCTTGTCCAACCCTCCAGGGAAGTGGCTGACCAACAGGTTGGTCCCAGAGTAGAACCTTGCAACTAGTTCCAATTCAAAGTTGTTGAATCAAAAAAGAACCAAGGAATGTATTGGCCCAGACTTGATAGGTGGCCAAATAGCTCAGTTGGTAGAGCATTCTGATAGTATTGGGAAAGTGCTGGGTTTGAGTCATGGTTTAATTGGCTGCTGCATTTTTTCCAAATTAAATGTTTTCCTGTATGTCATTTGGTACAGATATAAAAGTAAACATGTCTGCAGAAGCAGATAAGATGGATCACTTCTTTTCTCATGATTAAAAATGTTCTTTCTCTACAATTTTTGTGGATATTGTACGTATTTATAAGCAGACGACCTACATGAAGCGCACAAGTGATCAGTGTTAGATAAATTTACACGAAACACATCTTTTTATAAGTAAATTAATTACTTTACTCGTATGAAAAATGATTTGTATTTCAAAATTATATTTTATAAATATTTGTTGTCTTCTTTTAGCTAAATAGAACCGGGGCAATGGAGGGTAAATGAAGTTGATGTCAAGTGGAACACATCCATAATTAGAGCAAACCTATTACAAATTTATGTGAGAAAAAGTATGAATAAGGACAGAGTACGTGCATAGATAAACTAAACTCATAAATTACTTCTTTCACAATGTTTTCCTTGTTTTCATCCTTATCTTCAACTGAAACTGTATTGTCGTCTTCCATATTGTTTTTGTTGTCTTGGATGCATATAACCAGAAAAAAGTTGACGCACCTGACTATTTGTCGGCGCTTAAAATTATAGTGTTCAAGAACTGTAACTTGAAGTAACATTTTTCTTGAATCACTTGGGTTAACGCACGAACGGTAACTCAAATGTTTTTAGGTGGTGTGGATTTGAAATGATTCAGTTTAAACGAAGACAGGCGTAAAAATCATGTATGAGATGAGAGTTTTTAATATTGATCAAAATTTGTTTCAAAATCCACAAATTTTCTAATTGCATGTCCAACTGTGTCCACGAACTTTGGTGACACTAGGATAGACGACCCCGAAAATTTGTCATCTTTGGGAGCAAGATTTAATATACAGGGTTAGGGTCAAGCTTACTATAAATAGCAAAAAAAGGGCCATTACATATTTACAACATTTGTCTATCGATTTAGTTTAAATTTGGTGTATACAAAGTAGAACCCTGGACATTTATATATATGTAACAGGTTTTTGTGTAACTTTTTTCCTTTGCATGTTATTAGCACAATGTGCAAATTAAGCTAAATAATAATATAGCTGAATCTTTGAAAAAACAATATTATATGATATATATATATATATATATATATATATATATATATATATATATATATATATATATATATATATATATTGCAAGGGGATAAGTATCACTTGATGCCTTGATAAAGATGATTTAAATACATGCACTCAGTATGGTTTTGTACCACTGCAGTAGCTCAGTTGGTAGAGTGCTCGCTCCATATGTGGAAGGTCATGGGTTTGAATCTCGACTGAGTCTGACCCAAGACTTGAAAGTGGGTAGTGACTGTTCTTTTGCCAAGCACTCTACGAAATGAAAGTCACGGTTCTTTCGGATTGGAACTTAAAATAAACAAGGTCCCATGTAACAACAGATATGGCACAATAAAGAACCCTGCTGTATAATGCCATCAGCGCAACGCACAGGCAAATTTTCTGCACTTTCGCCTATAGCTGGTGATGTCTCAATATAAGTGAAATAATCTTGACTGGGACGTTAAACACCATTACTCAACTCAACTCAATATGGTTTTGGGGTCATCTGTGACCTTCTCTACATTCATTTTTAAGACCTATATATAAAAATATACTGGAGAGTGCAGATGGATATATACATTGTAAGATATTGTTAACAAATACACTTTGTATTATATTTTGTATTTTAAATATTTATTTTTTATGGAAAATTTTTTATTTGACAAAAGTAACCTAGAAATTTTCTAACAGACATAATTAAAACTTTTTTTTTTTCAAAGTTCCTTGTATGTGATTTGTAAATTCAACATAAATTTTACATAGTGATTGTGCTTACTTAAAGGTCAAGACATTGAAGTGCAGTTTGAAGTTTGCCTGTGCCATATAGAATATAATGCGATAGACTGAGAAAATGGACCACAGTATCTGATCATATATATAGTGTTTCAAACAGTAAGTTAAAAAAAAATAATTTCAAAATTATGAAGTTATGGGCTTCAGCCAAGTGACCCTTTGCTTTATCTTAAGTTTTTATTAATGCAAATGTTGATTCAACGTGGGACAATTTTTCACAATATCAGTTCAGTAACCCTTTTATTATATAGCAAAAGATATTTCATTTACTTCCCACTTGTATTTCATCTAAAAATACATTTTTGTCTTGAAATACACAAATATTGCACTAGTTCTTATGTATTGATATACGAGCTACTATTGGTCCATAATTTTTGTCACATGGTTTTTCTACATATTTCTTTTATTCAAAAGATTGAATTCAAAAACATTGACCTAACCAAATTCTAGTTTTAAATTAAAAAATGTTCTTGAATTCTTCTGTAAAGAAACTTTTGGAAAAAAGCTGAAATTCCATGACTACAATGATCAAATTGGGCCTCACAGAAGATTAGAACAGGGTATTTTAAGGTTAAAAAGGTCAAATGAATTAATAAAATAAAAACTAACAACAGCATGGTTTTTCATATTGCAATATATTCCGAATACTTAGTATTCCTTATCAAGCTTACATTTTAACTAACTGATAAACTACATGACAAGATACATGTATATATAAACATTTGATTGTTAAACAGATCATACAATATAATTACATAGTAACAATTAAGGGTAGATTACAATTATACATTAAAAAAAAACCAATTAAGTTTATAGCCTTAGGGTTATTGGAACACATTCAGTAAGAAAGTTGTCCCATCTCCTGCTAATTGTTTGTTTAAAGTTGGCTTTTCAAGTTTAATATGTAAAGCCTCCAGGATCACCAAATCAAAGTCTGTGTTACCTTTATTAAGGGTTTTGAATGCATTGGTATTACTGGATTCTTTACATGTTTTACAAGTTTTCATGTGGTTAAATATGGCACTTCCTGTTTTAAAATGTTCATTTATTCGTCTCTGAAGGTATCTTTTTGTCTTACCTACATATAGGTAGTACTTGGATCGTCCAAGCATTGAAATTTATATATTACAGATGCCTTCAGGTGACTATTACTTCTGTCTTTAAGTAAGAAGTAATTTCTTCCTTTAAAAGAGGAGAATACTATATTTAAATGGATGTTTTTTTATTTAAAAATGTTTTTGAGTTTTTTCTTCAGAACCAGTGAGGCATTACCAATATCCGGCAATAAAAACGTGTATTTTATATCATCTTTGGTTTTAGTCCTTAAAAATATTAAAATTTCCAGAGAATTTATCCGAAATGAATTTTCTTATAATTTTGAATATAAACTCTTCAGGGTAATTATTTGATAGTAGTAATTTTTTTATTTTTTCTATTTCATTATTTAAGGATACCCATGAAGAGCATACTAGATATGCCCTATGTAGAAAACCTAAGATTAGACCTCTTTTCCATTGTGTTGGACATATTGCCTTAAAATTTAAAAGAAGACCTGTAATGTCCCCTTTCTATATATTTCTGTCGAAAAACCCATGTTCAATTTTTGTTATATTAACATCCAAAAAAGGTAAAGAGTTGTTAATGTTTTCTTCATATGTAAATTCCAAATTTTTGTACTGAGAATTTATGAATTTAAAAAACTCAGTGCGTCTTCTTTGGTTTTGAAAATGCAAAAAATATCATCAACATATCTTCTGTAAATAATAGGGGAAATATGTATGAAATAATTTAATGTAGTGTTTGTAAAGGTGTCCAAAACTTTGATAAAATCCTATTTTTGGTAGAAAAACCCCTTATACAAGGCACACTTGAAATTGGAAGCAAAAGTGTTATCTTAAATAAACTGCAGTTTGTCATCAACTGGCTCCTTAATGTTAAAGTTGGCTAATCATACAGTATATAGATCCACACACTAGATGATACAGTATATAGATCCACACACTAGATGATACAGTATATAGATGTACTCACTAGGTGATACAGTATATAGATCTTCAAACAGATCTTCATGCAAATATTGACATGCTAACGTCTCGGAATTTATCAGTTTATTTTTATGTGAAACATATATTGCTATAAAATAAATCTACATACTGCATGATACAGTAGATAAATCTACTAAGTAGATGATACAGTATATAGATCTACTTACTGTTTGATACAATATATAGATCTACTTACTGCATGTTACAGTATATTAATCTAAACACCAGATGATACAATACATAGATCTACATACTAGATGATACAGTATATAGATCTTCTCACTAGATGATACAGAATATAGATCTACATACTAGATGATACAATATTTAAATTTACAAACTGGATGATACAATATATAGATCTCCCCTTTAGGAAATACATATGCAAAACCTCATATATGTGGTTTTCTGATGTAGCTGATCGCACAAGTTTATTGTGCAGATGGATACGTTACACTAGTGCACTCTGCACACGAGTGCATGTATGTGTCTGCACAATAAACAAGTGGGATCAGCTACATCAGAAAACCACATGTGTGGTTTCGTATTTATCACATAACCTTGCCAAACTGAATGCAAAGCTTTCTTTCTAACTTAATCTGCCAATAAATTCACAATCAGATTTTTATATTGAGTTTTAATCTGATTGGAAAAACTGATATCTGACTGGCAAACAGTATAAAGAAAACTGCTTAAAAGTAATCAAAAACAACAGATAATTGTTTCTTCAAGCATCATTTGTTATCATTTTAATACTACTATCGTAAACACAGGTTAAAACTTAAAAACAAACATTGATTTATCAAAATTAGTTAACATTGTCTGGGATTCTCCCAACTTGACAAAATTCTCCCAACTGAATGATGACGTCACATAGGAAAAGTTCTTACGTATTTATGACGTAATGTTATTGTTGTTGGAAAAGAAAATTTCCCTAAAAATAGTTTCCAGCTACTATGGTGATACGGAATGTTGTATCGCACATGTGCGGTATGGACCATTGTATCACATAGCAAGAAAATGTAATGTATCACTATAGTAAGATTCCATGGTTATGTGATAAAATATATAGATCTACTTAGAAATTGATACAATATATACATGTAGATATACATGTACTTACTGCATGATACAATATTTACATACATACTAGACAATACAGAACTGTATAAGTATCTATATTAGCATGCACTTGTATTATATTTCGTGCTCTAAGGGTCTCAAACATTTAGCATGTATTAATATTAGCACTGTCATGGTTTTGCCTTAGACAGGTGAGCTAAAATTAATGTTGACGTGTATTAATATTGGCAGAAATTAATTTAACACCAAAAGCACCAATATTAATACACAGCCAAAATAAAAACTTATACAGTATATGGATCCACTCCCTAGCTGATACAGTATATAGATCTACATACTGCATGATACAGTTTATAGATCTTCAGACTGTATGAGGCAATGTATAGATCTACATACTTGATGATACAATATATAGATCCATTTACTTAATGATACGGTACATAGATCTACTCACTAAATGGTACAATACATGTCACATTATATAGATCTACTCACTAGATGATACAGTAAATATATCCACTCACTAGATGATACAGATATAGATCCATTTACTTAATGATACAGTATATAGATCTACTCACTGGATGATACAATATATAGATTTTCATACTTGATGATAAAGTTTATAGAGATCTGCTTACTGCATGATATATAGATCTACATACAAGATGATTCAATATATAGATCTACTTACTGCATGATGCAATATATAGATCTATTCACCAGATGAAACAGTATATAGATCTACTTACTAGATGATACAATATATAGATCTACTTACTGCATGATGCAATATATAGATCTACTCACTAGATGATACAGTATATAGATCTATTCACTAGATGATACAATATATAGATCTACTCACTAGGTGATACAGTATATAGATCTACTCACTAGATGATACAGTATATAAATCTACTTACTAGACGATACAGTTTATAAATCTACTTACTAGATGATACAATATATAGATCCACTTACTAGATGATACAATATATAGATCCACTTACTAGATGATACAATATATAGTTCTATTCACTAGATGATACAATATATAGATCTACTCACTAGGTGATACAGTATATAGATCTACTCACTAGATGATACAATATATAGATTTACTTACTTGATGATACTGGATGATACAATACACTGCAATTGATCTACTTTCTATTAATGATTTAAAGCATGCTTATAATTAAAAATGATTAAAAATGACTTTGTTTTTTACAGTAAAACCAGTACCCAATGAATGGTGTCCAGTGGATATGTTACTTTCTATTAATGATTTCAAGCATGCTTATAATTAAAAATGATTAAAAATGACTTTGTTTTTTACAGTAAAACCAGTACCCAATGAATGGTGTCCAGTGGATATGTCACCCTTAGATGGTGTTATAAAAGATTTTATGTACCAGCAACAGATACCCGGGGCATCACTGGCATTAAGTCTGTATGGGAAACTGGTCTATAGACAAGGTACCAAACAATAACATGTTTTTTGTTGTAATTTTAATAACTTTTTATTGTGTCGCCTGACTAGGCGACATATAGGTATTACTCTCGTCGGCAGCGGCGGCTTCAGCGTCATTGTCTGCGTCTGTGGCGTCCGGATTTCCTTGTCCGGAGCATAACATTGGTGTTGTACATTCAAATGACTCCAAACTTGGTGTGCATGTTTCTGGCAATGACTCGAAGTGCAGTGCACAAGAGCCGCAACTCTATCTTTTTCGGTTTTTGAATTATCTCCCTTTGATTGATTTTTATAGAGCATTTCTTGTTCGGAGCATAACTTTGGTGTAGTATGTTCAAATGACTCCAAACTTGGTGTACATGTTTCTGGCAATGACTCAAAGTGCAGTGCACAAGAACCACAACTCTATCTTGTTCCGTTTTTGAATTATTTCCCTTTGATTGATTTTTATGCAGTGTCAGGCGACACATCTGTTTCAAAGAAACATATCTAGTATGAATTATAATAACTTGAGGTACTTGTATCTGTTTCAGTATTAATTAGTGATTTTCTTTGTGGTACTTCTGTATACAAGCATTATATATGTATATGTAATGATGTTAATCTTTTGACTTTTTATATCTTAGTGCACCAGTTTAATAATTAGAACAAAGCAAGTAAAAAGTAAACCTATTGCTTAATCAAAATATCGTTGTACAAACTATATGAATTTTAATACTTAAAGCTATTTTTTTTGGTAAAATATTTGTTCACATATGCCAAAATATTACTGATAATTCATACATAGTTTATTACATAATAAAAAAAAGTATGACTACTAATGCTGTCCCATTTTTAAAGGTTATGGAGTTGCTGGTCCCGGAAGACTTGTTACATCACGATCATTGTTCAGATTAGCCAGTCTCAGCAAACCAATTACTGCAGTAGCCATCATGAAACTGTGTCAAGATGGAAAGCTTGATTTAGACTCCAAAATTTTTGGTCAAAGAGGTTCGTAAGTACATTGATAAACTTCAGTGGCATATCACTGTTATAGCATATACTGACTCATACACAGTGTTAAAGCATTTACTAGATCATAAACACAGTGTAACAGCATACTGATTTATACACAGTGTTTAAGTATGCTGATTTATAAACACAGTGTTACAACATATACTGATTTATAAACACAGTGTTACAAAATATACTGATTCATAAACATTGTGTTACAACATATACTGATTCATAAACATTGTGTTAAAGCATATACTGATTTATAAACATTGTGTTACAACATATCTGATTTATAAACATTGTGTTAAAGCACACTGATTTATAAACATAGTTTTAAAGCATATTTTGATTCATAAACATTGTGTTAAAGCATATACTGATTTATAAACATAGAGTTACAACATGTACTGATTTATAAAAATAGTGTTAAAACATATGCTGATTTATAAACACAGTGTTACAACATAAACTGATTTATAAACACAGTGTTACAACATTTATTGATTTATAAACATTGTGTTAAAGCATACTGAATTATAAACATAGTGTTACAACATAAACTGATTTATAAACATTGTGTTACAACATATACTGATTTATAAACATAATGTTACAACATATGCTGGTTTATAAACATAGTGTTACAACATGTACTGATTTATAAACACAGTGTTACAGCATATACTGATTTATAAACATTGTGTTAAAGCATACTGAATTATAAACATAGTGTTACAACATAAACTCATTTATAAACATTGTGGTACAACATATACTGATTTATAAACACAGTGTTACAAGAAATACTGATTTATGAACACAGTGTTACAATATATACTGATTTACAAACATTGTGTTAAAGCATACTGAATTATAAACATAGTGTTACAACATAAACTGATTTATAAACCCAGTGTTACAACATATACTGATTTATAAACACAGTCTTACAACATATACTGATTTATAAACATTGTGTTAAAGCTTACTGAATTATAAACATAGTGTTACAACATAAACTGATTTATAAACACAGTGTTACAACATTTACTGATTCATAAACATTGTGTTACAACATATACTGATTCATAAACATTGTGTTAAAGCATATACTGATTTATAAACATTGTGTTACAACATATCTGATTTATAAACATTGTGTTAAAGCATACTGATTTATAAACATAGTTTTATAGCATATTTTGATTCATAAACATTGTGTTAAAGCATATACAGTATAACCTGTGTATAAAGTCCACCTAAGGGACTGAGCAAAAGTGGACTTAATAGACAGGTGGTCTTTATATAGAGGGTCCCCTATATATACGAGTAAACATACAGTGTTTAAAATAGTTAAAAAAGTGAAAATATGCAGTACCTATTAAAAACTTATAATATATACATTAATAAAGTTATTTTCATTTTATTTTTTAAAAACAGATTATTAAGAAATAATCTTTAAAAAACCAAACTATTTAAATTTGATAAACTGTACATCAGAAAAGATTATTTGGTTAAACTCTACATATTATATACACTTGACTAATTGTGTCTTTGTTGTTATAAGTCACAGCAAAGTTGTCACAAATTAAACAATTATATATAAAACATAATAGATAACAATGGGTATTTCTACCTTTATATCTGATGGCTTCAGTTGTTGACATGATAAGTATGACTTCATATATTTTTCTTCAAAATTTTATGTAATATCAGTCAATACTGTAGTCTTTACTACAGTAGATTTTAAAACTATGTAAGTTACTACATTGTATTTAGTGTGATCAATAATTTATATTAAAATTATTTATTGCCAATCTTCATACATCACAGTATCAAAGAAATGTGGCTGATATTTACTGCAAAAAATTTGGGAAATTATAAAATTTAATAAAAAATTATATTAAAGAAGTGGACTTTATAGACAGGTTCTAGAGTCATTTGGGACTGAAAAGGGTGGACTTTATTCACATTAGACAGGTGGACTTTATATAGAGGTTCATTACATAGTAAAAACCATTGGGGATACTTCAGACCGGTTGCTATAGACAGGTGGACTTTATATAGAGGTGGACTCTATAGCAGGTTTTACTGTACTGATTTATAAACATAGAGTTACAACATGTACTGATTTATAAAAATAGTGTTAAAACATATGCTGATTTATAAACACAGTGTTACAACATATACTGATTTATAAACACAGTGTTACAACATATGCTGATTTATAAACATGAAACATAGTGTTACAACATATGCTGATTTATAAACACTGTGTTACAATATATACTGATTTATAAACACAGTGTTACAACATAAACTGATTTATAAACATTGTGTTAAAGCATACTGAATTATAAACATAGTGTTACAACATAAACTGATTTATAAACATAGTGTTACAACATATGCTGATTTATAAACACAGTGTTACAACATATACTGATTTATAAACATTGTGTTACATCATATACTGATTAATTAACATAGTGTTACAGCATATTGCTCATTTATAAACACAGTGCTAAAGCATACTGATTATAGCATATTCTGATTTATAAACATAATGTTATAGCATATATTGATTCATAAACATTGTGTTATAGCATATACTGGTTCATAAACATTGTGTTAACGCATGCTGATTTATAAACATTGTGTTACAACATATACTGATTTATAAACATAGTGTTACAACATTTGCTGATTTATAAACATAGTGTTATAACATGTACTGATTTATAAACACAGTGTTACAACATATACTGATTTATAAACATTGTGTTAAAGGATACTGAATTATAAACATAGTGTTACAACATAAACTGATTTATAAACATTGTGGTACAACATATACTGATTTATAAACACAGTGTTACAACAAATACTGATTTATGAACACAGTGTTACAACATATACTGATTTACAAACATTGTGTTAAAGCATACTGAATTATAAACATAGTGTTACAACATAAACTGATTTATAAACACAGTGTTACAACATATACTGATTTATAAACACAGTGTTACAACATAAACTGATTTATAAACATTGTGTTAAAGCATACTGAATTAGAAACATAGTGTTACAACATAAACTGATTTATAAACACAGTGTTACAATATTTACTGATTTATAAACATAGTGTTACAACATATGCTGATTTATAAACACAGTTTTACAACATATACTGATTTATAAAAACAGTGTTACAACATATACTGATTTATAAACATTGTGTTACAACATATACTGATTCATAAAAATTGTGTTACATCATATACTGATTGATTAACATAATGTTACAGCATATTACTCATTTATAAACACATTGCTAAAGCATACTGATTATAGCATATTCTGATTTATAAACATAATGTTAAAGCATATATTGATTCATAAACATTGTGTTATAGCATATACTGGTTCATAAACATTGTGTTAAAGCATGCTGATTTATAAACATTGTGTTACAACATCTACTGATTTATAAACATAGTGTTACATCATATACTGATTTATAAACACAGTGTTACAAAATATACTGATTCATAAACATTGTGTTACAACATATACTGATTCATAAACATTGTGTTAAAGCATATACTGATTTATAAACATTGTGTTACAACATATCTGATTTATAAACATTGTGTTAAAGCACACTGATTTATAAACATAGTTTTAAAGCATATTTTGATTCATAAACATTGTGTTAAAGCATATACTGATTTATAAACATAGAGTTACAACATGTACTGATTTATAAAAATAGTGTTAAAACATATGCTGATTTATAAACACAGTGTTACAACATAAACTGATTTATAAACACAGTGTTACAACATTTATTGATTTATAAACATTGTGTTAAAGCATACTGAATTATAAACATAGTGTTACAACATAAACTGATTTATAAACATTGTGTTACAACATATACTGATTTATAAACATAATGTTACAACATATGCTGGTTTATAAACATAGTGTTACAACATGTACTGATTTATAAACACAGTGTTACAGCATATACTGATTTATAAACATTGTGTTAAAGCATACTGAATTATAAACATAGTGTTACAACATAAACTCATTTATAAACATTGTGGTACAACATATACTGATTTATAAACACAGTGTTACAAGAAATACTGATTTATGAACACAGTGTTACAATATATACTGATTTACAAACATTGTGTTAAAGCATACTGAATTATAAACATAGTGTTACAACATAAACTGATTTATAAACCCAGTGTTACAACATATACTGATTTATAAACACAGTCTTACAACATATACTGATTTATAAACATTGTGTTAAAGCTTACTGAATTATAAACATAGTGTTACAACATAAACTGATTTATAAACACAGTGTTACAACATTTACTGATTCATAAACATTGTGTTACAACATATACTGATTCATAAACATTGTGTTAAAGCATATACTGATTTATAAACATTGTGTTACAACATATCTGATTTATAAACATTGTGTTAAAGCATACTGATTTATAAACATAGTTTTATAGCATATTTTGATTCATAAACATTGTGTTAAAGCATATACTGATTTATAAACATAGAGTTACAACATGTACTGATTTATAAAAATAGTGTTAAAACATATGCTGATTTATAAACACAGTGTTACAACATATACTGATTTATAAACACAGTGTTACAACATAAACTGATTTATAAACATTGTGTTAAAGCATACTGAATTAGAAACATAGTGTTACAACATAAACTGATTTATAAACACAGTGTTACAATATTTACTGATTTATAAACATAGTGTTACAACATATGCTGATTTATAAACACAGTTTTACAACATATACTGATTTATAAAAACAGTGTTAAAACATATACTGATTTATAAACATTGTGTTACAACATATACTGATTCATAAAAATTGTGTTACATCATATACTGATTAATTAACATAGTGTTACAGCATATTACTCATTTATAAACACATTGCTAAAGCATACTGATTATAGCATATTCTGATTTATAAACATAATGTTATAGCATATATTGATTCATAAACATTGTGTTATAGCATATACTGGTTCATAAACATTGTGTTAAAGCATGCTGATTTATAAACATTGTGTTACAACATGTACTGATTTATAAACATAGTGTTACAACATATACTGATTTATGAACACAGTGTTACAAAATATACTGATTCATAAACATTGTGTTACAACATATACTGATTCATAAACATTGTGTTAAAGCATATACTGATTTATAAACATTGTGTTACAACATATCTGATTTATAAACATTGTGTTAAAGCACACTGATTTATAAACATAGTTTTAAAGCATATTTTGATTCATAAACATTGTGTTAAAGCATATACTGATTTATAAACATAGAGTTACAACATGTACTGATTTATAAAAATAGTGTTAAAACATATGCTGATTTATAAACACAGTGTTACAAATTATACTGATTCATAAACATTGTGTTACAACATATACTGATTCATAAACATTGTGTTAAAGCATATACTGATTTATAAACATAGAGTTACAACATGTACTGATTTATAAAAATAGTGTTAAAACATATGCTGATTTATAAACACAGTGTTACAACATAAACTGATTTATAAACACAGTGTTACAACATTTATTGATTTATAAACATTGTGTTACAACATATACTGATTCATAAACATTGTGTTAAAGCATATACTGATTTATAAACATAGAGTTACAACATGTACTGATTTATAAAAATAGTGTTAAAACATATGCTGATTTATAAACACAGTGTTACAACATAAACTGATTTATAAACACAGTGTTACAACATTTATTGATTTATAAACATTGTGTTAAAGCATACTGAATTATAAACATAGTGTTACAACATAAACTGATTTATAAACATTGTGTTACAACATATACTGATTTATAAACATAATGTTACAACATATGCTGGTTTATAAACATAGTGTTACAACATGTACTGATTTATAAACACAGTGTTACAGCATATACTGATTTATAAACATTGTGTTAAAGCATACTGAATTATAAACATAGTGTTACAACATAAACTCATTTATAAACATTGTGGTACAACATATACTGATTTATAAACACAGTGTTACAAGAAATACTGATTTATGAACACAGTGTTACAATATATACTGATTTACAAACATTGTGTTAAAGCATACTGAATTATAAACATAGTGTTACAACATAAACTGATTTATAAACCCAGTGTTACAACATATACTGATTTATAAACACAGTCTTACAACATATACTGATTTATAAACATTGTGTTAAAGCTTACTGAATTATAAACATAGTGTTACAACATAAACTGATTTATAAACACAGTGTTACAACATTTACTGATTCATAAACATTGTGTTACAACATATACTGATTCATAAACATTGTGTTAAAGCATATACTGATTTATAAACATTGTGTTACAACATATCTGATTTATAAACATTGTGTTAAAGCATACTGATTTATAAACATAGTTTTATAGCATATTTTGATTCATAAACATTGTGTTAAAGCATATACTGATTTATAAACATAGAGTTACAACATGTACTGATTTATAAAAATAGTGTTAAAACATATGCTGATTTATAAACACAGTGTTACAACATATACTGATTTATAAACACAGTGTTACAACATATGCTGATTTATAAACATGAAACATAGTGTTACAACATATGCTGATTTATAAACACTGTGTTACAACATATGCTGATTTATAAACACAGTGTTACAACATATACTGATTTATAAACATTGTGTTAAAGCATATACTGATTTATAAACATAGAGTTACAACATGTACTGATTTATAAAAATAGTGTTAAAACATATGCTGATTTATAAACACAGTGTTACAACATATACTGATTTATAAACATTGTGTTACATCATATACTGATTAATTAACATAGTGTTACAGCATATTACTCATTTATAAACACATTGCTAAAGCATACTGATTATAGCATATTCTGATTTATAAACATAATGTTATAGCATATATTGATTCATAAACATTGTGTTATAGCATATACTGGTTCATAAACATTGTGTTAACGCATGCTGATTTATGAACACAGTGTTACAACATATACTGATTTATAAACATAGTGTTACAACATTTGCTGATTTATAAACATAGTGTTATAACATGTACTGATTTATAAACACAGTGTTACACCATATACTGATTTATAAACATTGTGTTAAAGGATACTGAATTATAAACATAGTGTTACAACATAAACTGATTTATAAACATTGTGGTACAACATATACTGATTTATAAACACAGTGTTACAACAAATACTGATTTATGAACACAGTGTTACAACATATACTGATTTACAAACATTGTGTTAAAGCATACTGAATTATAAACATAGTGTTACAACATAAACTGATTTATAAACACAGTGTTACAACATATACTGATTTATAAACACAGTGTTACAACATAAACTGATTTATAAACATTGTGTTAAAGCATACTGAATTAGAAACATAGTGTTACAACATAAACTGATTTATAAACACAGTGTTACAATATTTACTGATTTATAAACATAGTGTTACAACATATGCTGATTTATAAACACAGTTTTACAACATATACTGATTTATAAAAACAGTGTTAAAACATATACTGATTTATAAACATTGTGTTACAACATATACTGATTCATAAAAATTGTGTTACATCATATACTGATTAATTAACATAGTGTTACAGCATATTACTCATTTATAAACACATTGCTAAAGCATACTGATTATAGCATATTCTGATTTATAAACATAATGTTATAGCATATATTGATTCATAAACATTGTGTTATAGCATATACTGGTTCATAAACATTGTGTTAACGCATGCTGATTTATGAACACAGTGTTACAACATATACTGATTTATAAACATAGTGTTACAACATTTGCTGATTTATAAACATAGTGTTACAACATAAACTGATTTATAAACCCAGTGTTACAACATATACTGATTTATAAACACAGTCTTACAACATATACTGATTTATAAACATTGTGTTAAAGCTTACTGAATTATAAACATAGTGTTACAACATAAACTGATTTATAAACACAGTGTTACAACATTTACTGATTCATAAACATTGTGTTACAACATATACTGATTCATAAACATTGTGTTAAAGCATATACTGATTTATAAACATTGTGTTACAACATATCTGATTTATAAACATTGTGTTAAAGCATACTGATTTATAAACATAGTTTTATAGCATATTTTGATTCATAAACATTGTGTTAAAGCATATACTGATTTATAAACATAGAGTTACAACATGTACTGATTTATAAAAATAGTGTTAAAACATATGCTGATTTATAAACACAGTGTTACAACATATACTGATTTATAAACACAGTGTTACAACATAAACTGATTTATAAACATTGTGTTAAAGCATACTGAATTAGAAACATAGTGTTACAACATAAACTGATTTATAAACACAGTGTTACAATATTTACTGATTTATAAACATAGTGTTACAACATATGCTGATTTATAAACACAGTTTTACAACATATACTGATTTATAAAAACAGTGTTAAAACATATACTGATTTATAAACATTGTGTTACAACATATACTGATTCATAAAAATTGTGTTACATCATATACTGATTAATTAACATAGTGTTACAGCATATTACTCATTTATAAACACATTGCTAAAGCATACTGATTATAGCATATTCTGATTTATAAACATAATGTTATAGCATATATTGATTCATAAACATTGCGTTATAGCATATACTGGTTCATAAACATTGTGTTAAAGCATGCTGATTTATAAACATTGTGTTACAACATGTACTGATTTATAAACATAGTGTTACAACATATACTGATTTATAAACACAGTGTTACAAAATATACTGATTCATAAACATTGTGTTACAACATATACTGATTCATAAACATTGTGTTAAAGCATATACTGATTTATAAACATTGTGTTACAACATATCTGATTTATAAACATTGTGTTAAAGCACACTGATTTATAAACATAGTTTTAAAGCATATTTTGATTCATAAACATTGTGTTAAAGCATATACTGATTTATAAACATAGAGTTACAACATGTACTGATTTATAAAAATAGTGTTAAAACATATGCTGATTTATAAACACAGTGTTACAACATAAACTGATTTATAAACACAGTGTTACAACATTTATTGATTTATAAACATTGTGTTAAAGCAAACTGAATTATAAACATAGTGTTACAACATAAACTGATTATTAAACATTGTGTTACAACATATACTGATTTATAAACATAATGTTACAACATATGCTGGTTTATAAACATAGTGTTACAACATGTACTGATTTATAAACACAGTGTTACAGCATATACTGATTTACAAACATTGTGTTAAAGCATACTGAATTATAAACATAGTGTTACAACATAAACTGATTTATAAACATTGTGTTACAACATATACTGATTTATAAACATAATGTTACAACATATGCTGGTTTATAAACATAGTGTTACAACATGTACTGATTTATAAACACAGTGTTACAGCATATACTGATTTATAAACATTGTGTTAAAGCATACTGAATTATAAACATAGTGTTACAACATAAACTCATTTATAAACATTGTGGTACAACATATACTGATTTATAAACACAGTGTTACAAGAAATACTGATTTATGAACACAGTGTTACAATATATACTGATTTACAAACATTGTGTTAAAGCATACTGAATTATAAACATAGTGTTACAACATAAACTGATTTATAAACCCAGTGTTACAACATATACTGATTTATAAACACAGTCTTACAACATATACTGATTTATAAACATTGTGTTAAAGCTTACTGAATTATAAACATAGTGTTACAACATAAACTGATTTATAAACACAGTGTTACAACATTTACTGATTCATAAACATTGTGTTACAACATATACTGATTCATAAACATTGTGTTAAAGCATATACTGATTTATAAACATTGTGTTACAACATATCTGATTTATAAACATTGTGTTAAAGCATACTGATTTATAAACATAGTTTTATAGCATATTTTGATTCATAAACATTGTGTTAAAGCATATACTGATTTATAAACATAGAGTTACAACATGTACTGATTTATAAAAATAGTGTTAAAACATATGCTGATTTATAAACACAGTGTTACAACATATACTGATTTATAAACACAGTGTTACAACATAAACTGATTTATAAACATTGTGTTAAAGCATACTGAATTAGAAACATAGTGTTACAACATAAACTGATTTATAAACACAGTGTTACAATATTTACTGATTTATAAACATAGTGTTACAACATATGCTGATTTATAAACACAGTTTTACAACATATACTGATTTATAAAAACAGTGTTAAAACATATACTGATTTATAAACATTGTGTTACAACATATACTGATTCATAAAAATTGTGTTACATCATATACTGATTAATTAACATAGTGTTACAGCATATTACTCATTTATAAACACATTGCTAAAGCATACTGATTATAGCATATTCTGATTTATAAACATAATGTTATAGCATATATTGATTCATAAACATTGTGTTATAGCATATACTGGTTCATAAACATTGTGTTAAAGCATGCTGATTTATAAACATTGTGTTACAACATGTACTGATTTTAAACATAGTGTTACAACATATACTGATGTATGAACACAGTGTTACAAAATATACTGATTCATAAACATTGTGTTACAACATATACTGATTCATAAACATTGTGTTAAAGCATATACTGATTTATAAACATTGTGTTACAACATATCTGATTTATAAACATTGTGTTAAAGCACACTGATTTATAAACATAGTTTTAAAGCATATTTTGATTCATAAACATTGTGTTAAAGCATATACTGATTTATAAACATAGAGTTACAACATGTACTGATTTATAAAAATAGTGTTAAAACATATGCTGATTTATAAACACAGTGTTACAAATTATACTGATTCATAAACATTGTGTTACAACATATACTGATTCATAAACATTGTGTTAAAGCATATACTGATTTATAAACATAGAGTTACAACATGTACTGATTTATAAAAATAGTGTTAAAACATATGCTGATTTATAAACACAGTGTTACAACATAAACTGATTTATAAACACAGTGTTACAACATTTATTGATTTATAAACATTGTGTTACAACATATACTGATTCATAAACATTGTGTTAAAGCATATACTGATTTATAAACATAGAGTTACAACATGTACTGATTTATAAAAATAGTGTTAAAACATATGCTGATTTATAAACACAGTGTTACAACATAAACTGATTTATAAACACAGTGTTACAACATTTATTGATTTATAAACATTGTGTTAAAGCATACTGAATTATAAACATAGTGTTACAACATAAACTGATTTATAAACATTGTGTTACAACATATACTGATTTATAAACATAATGTTACAACATATGCTGGTTTATAAACATAGTGTTACAACATGTACTGATTTATAAACACAGTGTTACAGCATATACTGATTTATAAACATTGTGTTAAAGCATACTGAATTATAAACATAGTGTTACAACATAAACTCATTTATAAACATTGTGGTACAACATATACTGATTTATAAACACAGTGTTACAAGAAATACTGATTTATGAACACAGTGTTACAATATATACTGATTTACAAACATTGTGTTAAAGCATACTGAATTATAAACATAGTGTTACAACATAAACTGATTTATAAACCCAGTGTTACAACATATACTGATTTATAAACACAGTCTTACAACATATACTGATTTATAAACATTGTGTTAAAGCTTACTGAATTATAAACATAGTGTTACAACATAAACTGATTTATAAACACAGTGTTACAACATTTACTGATTCATAAACATTGTGTTACAACATATACTGATTCATAAACATTGTGTTAAAGCATATACTGATTTATAAACATTGTGTTACAACATATCTGATTTATAAACATTGTGTTAAAGCATACTGATTTATAAACATAGTTTTATAGCATATTTTGATTCATAAACATTGTGTTAAAGCATATACTGATTTATAAACATAGAGTTACAACATGTACTGATTTATAAAAATAGTGTTAAAACATATGCTGATTTATAAACACAGTGTTACAACATATACTGATTTATAAACACAGTGTTACAACATATGCTGATTTATAAACATGAAACATAGTGTTACAACATATGCTGATTTATAAACACTGTGTTACAACATATACTGATTTATAAACACAGTGTTACAACATATACTGATTTATAAACATTGTGTTAAAGCATACTGAATTATAAACATAGTGTTACAACATAAACTGATTTATAAACATAGTGTTACAACATATGCTGATTTATAAACACAGTGTTACAACATATACTGATTTATAAACATTGTGTTACATCATATACTGATTAATTAACATAGTGTTACAGCATATTACTCATTTATAAACACAGTGCTAAAGCATACTGATTATAGCATATTCTGATTTATAAACATAATGTTATAGCATATATTGATTCATAAACATTGTGTTATAGCATATACTGGTTCATAAACATTGTGTTAACGCATGCTGATTTATAAACATTGTGTTACAACATATACTGATTTATAAACATAGTGTTACAACATTTGCTGATTTATAAACATAGTGTTATAACATGTACTGATTTATAAACACAGTGTTACAACATATACTGATTTATAAACATTGTGTTAAAGGATACTGAATTATAAACATAGTGTTACAACATAAACTGATTTATAAACATTGTGGTACAACATATACTGATTTATAAACACAGTGTTACAACAAATACTGATTTATGAACACAGTGTTACAACATATACTGATTTACAAACATTGTGTTAAAGCATACTGAATTATAAACATAGTGTTACAACATAAACTGATTTATAAACACAGTGTTACAACATATACTGATTTATAAACACAGTGTTACAACATAAACTGATTTATAAACATTGTGTTAAAGCATACTGAATTAGAAACATAGTGTTACAACATAAACTGATTTATAAACACAGTGTTACAATATTTACTGATTTATAAACATAGTGTTACAACATATGCTGATTTATAAACACAGTTTTACAACATATACTGATTTATAAAAACAGTGTTAAAACATATACTGATTTATAAACATTGTGTTACAACATATACTGATTCATAAAAATTGTGTTACATCATATACTGATTAATTAACATAGTGTTACAGCATATTACTCATTTATAAACACATTGCTAAAGCATACTGATTATAGCATATTCTGATTTATAAACATAATGTTATAGCATATATTGATTCATAAACATTGTGTTATAGCATATACTGGTTCATAAACATTGTGTTAAAGCATGCTGATTTATAAACATTGTGTTACAACATGTACTGATTTATAAACATAGTGTTACAACATATACTGATTTATAAACACAGTGTTACAAAATATACTGATTCATAAACATTGTGTTACAACATATACTGATTCATAAACATTGTGTTAAAGCATATACTGATTTATAAACATTGTGTTACAACATATCTGATTTATAAACATTGTGTTAAAGCACACTGATTTATAAACATAGTTTTAAAGCATATTTTGATTCATAAACATTGTGTTAAAGCATATACTGATTTATAAACATAGAGTTACAACATGTACTGATTTATAAAAATAGTGTTAAAACATATGCTGATTTATAAACACAGTGTTACAACATAAACTGATTTATAAACACAGTGTTACAACATTTATTGATTTATAAACATTGTGTTAAAGCATACTGAATTATAAACATAGTGTTACAACATAAACTGATTTATAAACATTGTGTTACAACATATACTGATTTATAAACATAATGTTACAACATATGCTGGTTTATAAACATAGTGTTACAACATGTACTGATTTATAAACACAGTGTTACAGCATATACTGATTTATAAACATTGTGTTAAAGCATACTGAATTATAAACATAGTGTTACAACATAAACTCATTTATAAACATTGTGGTACAACATATACTGATTTATAAACACAGTGTTACAAGAAATACTGATTTATGAACACAGTGTTACAATATATACTGATTTACAAACATTGTGTTAAAGCATACTGAATTATAAACATAGTGTTACAACATAAACTGATTTATAAACCCAGTGTTACAACATATACTGATTTATAAACACAGTCTTACAACATATACTGATTTATAAACATTGTGTTAAAGCTTACTGAATTATAAACATAGTGTTACAACATAAACTGATTTATAAACACAGTGTTACAACATTTACTGATTCATAAACATTGTGTTACAACATATACTGATTCATAAACATTGTGTTAAAGCATATACTGATTTATAAACATTGTGTTACAACATATCTGATTTATAAACATTGTGTTAAAGCATACTGATTTATAAACATAGTTTTATAGCATATTTTGATTCATAAACATTGTGTTAAAGCATATACTGATTTATAAACATAGAGTTACAACATGTACTGATTTATAAAAATAGTGTTAAAACATATGCTGATTTATAAACACAGTGTTACAACATATACTGATTTATAAACACAGTGTTACAACATATGCTGATTTATAAACATGAAACATAGTGTTACAACATATGCTGATTTATAAACACTGTGTTACAACATATACTGATTTATAAACACAGTGTTACAACATATACTGATTTATAAACATTGTGTTAAAGCATACTGAATTATAAACATAGTGTTACAACATAAACTGATTTATAAACATAGTGTTACAACATATGCTGATTTATAAACACAGTGTTACAACATATACTGATTTATAAACATTGTGTTACATCATATACTGATTAATTAACATAGTGTTACAGCATATTACTCATTTATAAACACAGTGCTAAAGCATACTGATTATAGCATATTCTGATTTATAAACATAATGTTATAGCATATATTGATTCATAAACATTGTGTTATAGCATATACTGGTTCATAAACATTGTGTTAACGCATGCTGATTTATAAACATTGTGTTACAACATATACTGATTTATAAACATAGTGTTACAACATTTGCTGATTTATAAACATAGTGTTATAACATGTACTGATTTATAAACACAGTGTTACAACATATACTGATTTATAAACATTGTGTTAAAGGATACTGAATTATAAACATAGTGTTACAACATAAACTGATTTATAAACATTGTGGTACAACATATACTGATTTATAAACACAGTGTTACAACAAATACTGATTTATGAACACAGTGTTACAACATATACTGATTTACAAACATTGTGTTAAAGCATACTGAATTATAAACATAGTGTTACAACATAAACTGATTTATAAACACAGTGTTACAACATATACTGATTTATAAACACAGTGTTACAACATAAACTGATTTATAAACATTGTGTTAAAGCATACTGAATTAGAAACATAGTGTTACAACATAAACTGATTTATAAACACAGTGTTACAATATTTACTGATTTATAAACATAGTGTTACAACATATGCTGATTTATAAACACAGTTTTACAACATATACTGATTTATAAAAACAGTGTTAAAACATATACTGATTTATAAACATTGTGTTACAACATATACTGATTCATAAAAATTGTGTTACATCATATACTGATTAATTAACATAGTGTTACAGCATATTACTCATTTATAAACACATTGCTAAAGCATACTGATTATAGCATATTCTGATTTATAAACATAATGTTATAGCATATATTGATTCATAAACATTGTGTTATAGCATATACTGGTTCATAAACATTGTGTTAAAGCATGCTGATTTATAAACATTGTGTTACAACATGTACTGATTTATAAACATAGTGTTACAACATATACTGATTTATAAACACAGTGTTACAAAATATACTGATTCATAAACATTGTGTTACAACATATACTGATTCATAAACATTGTGTTAAAGCATATACTGATTTATAAACATTGTGTTACAACATATCTGATTTATAAACATTGTGTTAAAGCACACTGATTTATAAACATAGTTTTAAAGCATATTTTGATTCATAAACATTGTGTTAAAGCATATACTGATTTATAAACATAGAGTTACAACATGTACTGATTTATAAAAATAGTGTTAAAACATATGCTGATTTATAAACACAGTGTTACAACATAAACTGATTTATAAACACAGTGTTACAACATTTATTGATTTATAAACATTGTGTTAAAGCATACTGAATTATAAACATAGTGTTACAACATAAACTGATTTATAAACATTGTGTTACAACATATACTGATTTATAAACATAATGTTACAACATATGCTGGTTTATAAACATAGTGTTACAACATGTACTGATTTATAAACACAGTGTTACAGCATATACTGATTTATAAACATTGTGTTAAAGCATACTGAATTATAAACATAGTGTTACAACATAAACTCATTTATAAACATTGTGGTACAACATATACTGATTTATAAACACAGTGTTACAAGAAATACTGATTTATGAACACAGTGTTACAATATATACTGATTTACAAACATTGTGTTAAAGCATACTGAATTATAAACATAGTGTTACAACATAAACTGATTTATAAACCCAGTGTTACAACATATACTGATTTATAAACACAGTCTTACAACATATACTGATTTATAAACATTGTGTTAAAGCTTACTGAATTATAAACATAGTGTTACAACATAAACTGATTTATAAACACAGTGTTACAACATTTACTGATTCATAAACATTGTGTTACAACATATACTGATTCATAAACATTGTGTTAAAGCATATACTGATTTATAAACATTGTGTTACAACATATCTGATTTATAAACATTGTGTTAAAGCATACTGATTTATAAACATAGTTTTATAGCATATTTTGATTCATAAACATTGTGTTAAAGCATATACTGATTTATAAACATAGAGTTACAACATGTACTGATTTATAAAAATAGTGTTAAAACATATGCTGATTTATAAACACAGTGTTACAACATATACTGATTTATAAACACAGTGTTACAACTTATGCTGATTTATAAACATGAAACATAGTGTTACAACATATGCTGATTTATAAACACTGTGTTACAACATATACTGATTTATAAACACAGTGTTACAACATATACTGATTTATAAACATTGTGTTAAAGCATACTGAATTATAAACATAGTGTTACAACATAAACTGATTTATAAACATAGTGTTATAACATATGCTGATTTATAAACACAGTGTTACAACATATACTGATTTATAAACATTGTGTTACATCATATACTGATTTATAAACACAGTGTTACAACAAATACTGATTTATGAACACAGTGTTACAACATATACTGATTTACAAACATTGTTTTAAAGCATACTGAATTATAAACATAGTGTTACAACATAAACTGATTTATAAACACAGTGTTACAACATATACTGATTTATAAACACAGTGTTACAACATAAACTGATTTATAAACATTGTGTTAAAGCATACTGAATTAGAAACATAGTGTTACAACATAAACTGATTTATAAACACAGTGTTACAATATTTACTGATTTATAAACATAGTGTTACAACATATGCTGATTTATAAACACAGTTTTACAACATATACTGATTTATAAAAACAGTGTTAAAACATAAACTGATTTATAAACATTGTGTTACAACATATACTGATTCATAAAAATTGTGTTACATCATATACTGATTAATTAACATAGTGTTACAGCATATTACTCATTTATAAACACATTGCTAAAGCATACTGATTATAGCATATTCTGATTTATAAACATAATAGCATATATTGATTCATAAACATTGTGTTATAGCGTATATTGATTCATGAACATTGTGTTATAGCATATATTGATTCATGAACATAGTGTTATAGTATATACTTGTTCATAAACATTGTGTTACAACATATACTGATTTATAAACATTGTGTTATAGCATATATTGATTCATAAACATTGTGTTATAGCATATATTGATTCATAAACATTGTGTTATAGCATATACTGATTCATAAACATTGTGTTAAAACATTTATTGATTCATAAACATTGTGTTATAGCATATATTGATTCATAAACATTGTGTTACAACATATACTGATTCATAAACATTGTGCTATAGCATATACTGATTCATAAACATTGTGTTATAGCATATATTGATTCATAAACATTGATTTATAGGGTATATTGATTCATAAACATTGTGTTATAGCATATATTGATTCATAAACATTGTGTTATAGCATATATTGATTCATAAACATTGATTTATAGGGTATATTGATTCATAAACATTGTGTTATAGCATATATTGATTCATAAACATTGTGTTATAGCATATATTGATTCATAAACATTGTGTTATAGCATATTTTGATTCATAAACATTGATTTTTAGAATATTTTGATTCATGAACATTGTGTTATAGCATATATTGATTCATAAACATTGTGTTATAGAATATATTGATTCATAAACATTGTGTTATAGCATATATTGATTCATAAACATTGTGTTATAGCATATATTGATTCATAAACATTGTGTTATAGCATATATTGATTCATAAACATTGTGTTATAGCATATATTGATTCATGAACATTGTGTTATAGCATATATTGATTCACAAACATTGTGTTATAGCATATATTGATTCATGAACAGTGTGTTATAGCATATATTGATTCATGAACATTGTGTTATAGCATATATTGATTCATGAACATTGTGTTATAGCATATATTGATTCATGAACATTGTGTTATAACATATATTGATTCATAAACGTTGTGTTATAGCATATATTGATTCATGAACATTGTATTATAGCATATATTGATTCACAAACATTGTGTTATAGCATATATTGATTCATGAACATTGTGTTATAGCATATATTGATTCATGAACATTGTGTTATAGCATATATTGATTCATGAACATTGTGTTATAGCATATATTGATTCATGAACATTGTGTTATAGCATATATTGATTCATAAAAATTTGTTATAGGGTATATTGATTCATAAACATTGTGTTTTAGCATATATTGATTCATAAACATTGTGTTAAAGTATATATTGATTCATAAACATTGTGTTTTAGCATATATAGATTCACAAACATTGTGTTATAGTATATATTGATTCATAAACATTGTGTTTTAGCATATATTGATTCATGAACATTGTGTTATAGCATATATTGATTCATAAACATTGTGTTATAGTATATATTGATTCATAAACATTGTGTTTTAGCATATATTGATTTATGAACATTGTGTTATAGTATATATTGATTCATAAACATTGTGTTATAGCATATATAGATTCACAAACATTGTGTTATAGTATATATTGATTCATAAACATTGTGTTTTAGCATATATTGATTCATGAACATTGTGTTATAGCATATATTGATTCATAAACATTGTGTTATAGCATATATTGATTCATAAACATTGTGTTATAGCATATATTGATTCACAAACATTGTGTTATAGCATATATTGATTCATAAACTCTTAAATAGTATAAAGGATTTTAATGAAACTTGCCATGCATTTTTGACAATTTGAAATAATTTGTATAGTTTAGTACATTGAGATCAGGGTCAGTGGTCAAGGTCACACATCAGTACCCTCTTCATAACATATTTAAAGCATTGTTATGGAATTTTCCATGGTTGTTGTTATTATTGAGATATTCAAAAAAGAAGATATCAGGAGTATAGTATTTCACAAACAACACAGTAAAAATGTTGATTGCTTGCGACACTGATGAACCAGTTAATACATTGCTTACATTGGAATTCCATCCATATGTAATCATTTGTAGTTTTTGAAAATTAATCATGGTATCCAGCAGTAGTTATGATTACCCGTGTGTAGATGTTGTCAAAGAATGAAAATTGATACATATCGTATTAAAATTGTGTCTAACACAAAAAGATTGCACTGACCTTTTTTTTTGTCACAAATTGGCCAAGACAAGTACAGAAAACCCACATATGTTTGTTCCATTTTTTAAACCAGATATAATTCTGCAGTATAATTTAGATGACTTTCAGTCACAATTTTGCCTACCTTACAACATGTTTACAAAGAATGTTTTAAAATTAAAGAACTGACTGATATGCAAATAAGACCCAGAAAGGAACATCGAAAATAGTAATTTTTCTTTTGTTTTATATTGGTAAATTGTTGAAATTAAAATAAAATCTTAGAATAAAAATAATAACTGGAATATTTTGATTATTTTATTTCTGAACCAGTTTTAATTTTCATATTGAACACTGTTTGATTCGTAAGGGTAATTTATCTTGCTGCTGAAGAACTATAAAGTTTTAATTTTGAACTCGGTTGTCTTAAAATAATCTATCCACAGACACCATTTTGAACATGGGTAGCATTAGTTACAGATATTGCCAATAAAAATCTCCCATTGGTAACCATAGATAGTAAATTTCTAACATTGTTACCAAACTGAAGGAATTAGTAACATACTAGTAGATGGAATTCCAAATGCAAACATTATAAAATCTGCAAGTTAAAAAACATATCACTTGTGTATATTGTATTACTATGTAGAGCCCTGATTGTTATCGGTATTAATGATATTATTATAACATGTTATTTTAGGTCTGCTTCCAGACTTTAAACCATCAGGGAAGGGTGATAAAAGAATCATTAAGATTACAGTCCGACATCTTCTACAACATTCAGCAGGCTGGGACAGGGACCAGGCAGGGGATCCTGTCTTTTGGAATCTTTATAAGGTCACCAAAATGCTTGATCCTTCTAGTAATGAAGCACTTGTAAAATATATGATGACAAAAAAGCTTCAGTTTGCTCCAGGTGAGAAGAGAAAGTTTGACACAAAATTTACAAAAAATAGATTCAGATGTTTTGACAACTGCTAAAACATTGTCAATAAAATTACATAATAAATTTCACTGATATTGGTCAGTCAAAGATTTTGTAAAATTGTTTTATTTTAAGCATAGCTAGCTTTTGTTAAATTATGTAAGCTTAAGTGAAAAATAATTAAAATTTTTGAACAAATGTTCATTTTAAGCAGTTAGAATTTGCATATAGAAGCAGATATTTAGTGAAAGGTCTGTATAATTTTGTAGAACCAGTATGTAGAATATTACAAAAGTAGTTCTTGCAATCATTATGGCCAATTTGTGGATTTATGTTTATTTTTTAATCATTGATTAACATGTTAAAGGAAGCAATGGAGCAGATCACATAAATTACAAAGCTGTTTTTGTTTGATTTGCCAATTTGTCATTCCTTATTATCACAATCATGTAAATGTTCCTTGAAATAGAAAAAACAAACAAATTCTTGAAAGTTTGATTATATAATCCACTGAAAAATGAAAGAAGTTTTGAAATGTTCTCCTATAAGTTAGGTCACACCCTTTTGACCTTCAATGGGGAGGGTGTTTATTTCAATTGTTAATAGAAAAACAGTTTACTACAATTTCTGTATAATGAAATTTGTAAGACTACCAGATTGAACAAAGTTAAGACATTAAATTGGAAATATCAGTTGGGACTGTTTATGAAATTTTAGCACTGTAATGTGACAATATGGCTATGTTTGATTGACACAGGGGGAGACATGTGTGTAATGGTGCTGATGTTTGGACTTAAATTAACAATTTGTTGAGATTCACGTGGGGATGATTGAGTTTCTGTAATTGCTTGACTATTTGCTGCATTAGATAGAGCTTAACTCATTAAATGTTTTTGAATTGATGTGCATTAAATTTCTTTACTGTAACTTAGTACCGACACTTTATTGTGATCTCCACACTTGTACATGATTTTGTGAGTTTTTAACCCAGCATCAATCTTGGCCTGGATCACAGTCACTTTAAAACAGTATGCTGTGCAACGTGTTGTGCAGTGTGCATGTTTTAAAATATCAGGCATAAAGTTCTTGAATTTACTTGCCCTAATAGCTTTATTGTTATTGTTAACTTCAGTGTTACTTCAAGATTCTTTGGCAATTTTGTCTATGTTATTGAATAATGCTGTTACATTTGGATTAGTTTTTGACAAGAACAACTATTAACAATGATTTAGTTTATTGAAAACAAACAAATCTGATTGAAAACTGAATAAAGAATTTAAAAATAGTATCTTTGATTAAAAAGAAACACAAATACAACAATTTATACAGAATGCACTGTTAGGTATTTTTATAAACTTGCTAAAAATAGAGAGGGTAAAAACCACATAAACTACTTCAGATATTCTTACGCCATTGCAGAACTATTTACACTTAAACAATTATAAAAAATAATGTGGATTGAATCACAAGACTTTGATCATGTAACTTATAAACAATTTTGATAACCAGACAAACTAGTCTTTTTAAATATTTTCTTATCTGTTTTCTCTATATTTTGTTTGCCATGTGTCAAGTTGAACAAGGTTCCATATGGAGCTTCCAGTATTCTTTCTTTATTCCAAAAAAAATAGTAAAAATATTGATTAAAATATCATTGCTTGCTTGCCTGTCTAATGTTAAATGTTTTGAAGTTTTTTTTAAAAGATTTTTTTTGTAAACTGGATATGCATGTCAGCTGTCTACGGATCTTGCATATTGTATTGTATTGTATTGTATTGTATTGTATTGTATTGTATTGTATTGTATTGTATTGTATTGTATTGTATTTCATTTCATTTTATCATTTTATTTCATTATTTTATTTCATTATTTTTTAAAATATTTTTTTCCCCAGGTAAGCGTCATGCTTATTCAAATTTTGGATACTTAGTACTTGGGATGGTATTGGAAAAAGAGACAGGGATGAGTTATATTGACTATGTCCACTCATTACTGAGGAGTGTTGATGTGGAAGATGTCTATGTGGGATACAACAAAAGAATTCTCACCCATTACACAGAGGTTAGTAATATCAAGTGTCTCAGGGTTATCTTTAATGATTCAAAAGACAAAAACCTTAAGTAGAAAAACCTATCATCTTGCAACAAATGAAAAGCTTCTCAGAAGGTTAAAATGTTAAGCATCAGTGCATGAAACCCTATTAAATCTGTGAAGCTGAATGACCTAGAGTCACATTAGAGGTCACATTAACCTTAAATAATAAAAACTTTAAAAATGTCCTTATCATTAATCTGAAGGCATTTAAGCTTTAAACTCCATAGGTTCAAAGTCAAGGTTACAGACATATAAGAATGCTAAATACTAATATTATATATATACATATACATGTATATACTACTTTTATATTAACCTTTTAACTGATGGAAAAGGTCTTCATTAGAATATTTAACTTGTAGGTATTGTTATAACAATCATATGAATATGTATATTTTTTATCATTTGTTCAAGGACCAATGTTGCAATGGGATAATAACTTTATAAAAAAATAATAAAATTTGCTCATTGGATCAAAAGACAAGGTCACAACTAATGAAATTGTTAATTATCACTGAAACTACTTATATTTTGTGTAGTTATTGATATAAATTAACAATTTGATATGTATTTTGAGGATCATTTTTCAAGATATTTAATACTAAAATGGTTGATAATGTCTTAAACAATGTGTTTTAAAATTATCCATTTCTATAATTGTTAGGTACTATGGCAATGCAATCAGACAACTTTTAAGATTCACTGGGCCATTGTTTTATAGTCATTGTGTGTGTGTGTGTGTGTGTGTGTGTGTGTGTGTGTGTGTGTGTGTGTTACTATGGTAATTTGTTGCTCATGACAAGTTATGTCTGAAAAGGATTTTATCTTATTAAGATGAAACATACAGGTTTTATTAATTAAGTGTTTACTCCCAGCTAGACTCAAGACTTTAAAATAGATAGTGACTGTTGACTAAGGAAAAGAAGTACTTTGCAAATAATTGTTACAGCAAATCCAGACATGAAAAAGTGACATCTTGTTTGTAGTGAGCTTGCTGCTTATTTTCTGATAAGCATCTAATAAATATTAAAGTCTCAAGTATGTGATGTAAAACCACTTTCAATCAATCGATCAATCAATCAATCATAAATTGTATTGTCACATTAACAGGTTGAGTATTTTAACAACAGAGAACCAATTGTCACTACATCATCATATCCAAACGAGGGGGGTGAAGTGTTGCCACAGTATGGAGGATTTAAAATGGAGGGAACTGAAGCCTATGGTGGACTTGTTGCATCTGCTGTTGATCTGCTAACAATATTTAAAAATCTATCTTGTGATGAAGTGTAAGTAGAGTTAGTTTGTAGAAGAAATGAGTCACATCAGGTTTTAATTAACTACAATTAAAAAATTACTTCACCGTTATCAATAAAATTATACATACCAAGACATGTTACAACAGTTTTGAAGAAAGCCATTACAAGGGACAACAGTCTTAAAGTCTACTTGAATGCTGCAACAGTCTTAAACCTACCTTGACATGTGGCAACAATCATAAAACCTACAATGGCATAGACAGCAGTCTTAAAGCCTACCTTGACATGGAACAACAGTCTAAAACCTACCTTGACATGAAACAACAGTGTAAAACCTACCTTGACATGAAACAACAGTCTTAAGGCCTTCCATGACATGAAACAACAGTCTAAAACCTACCATGACATGGAACAACAGTCTAAAACCTACTTTGACATGGAACAACAGTCTAAAACCTACCATGACATGGAACAACAGTCTAAAACCTACCTTGACATGGGACAACAATGTAAAACCTACCATGACATGGAACAATAGTCTAAAACCTACCTTGACATGGAACAATAGTCTAAAACCTACCTTGACATGGAACAACAGTCTAAAACCTACCATGACATGGAACGACAGTCTAAAACCTACCATGACATGGAACAACAGTCTAAAACCTACCTTGACATGGAACAACAGTTTAAAACCTACCTTGACATGGAACAACAGTCTAAAACCTACCTTGACATGGAACAATAGTCTAAAACCTACCTTGACATGGAACAACAGTCTAAAACCTACCATGACATGGAACAACAGTCTAAAACCTACCATGACATGGAACAACAGTCTAAAACCTACCTTGACATGGAACAACAGTCTAAAACCTACCATGACATGGAACAACAGTCTAAAACCTACCATGACATGGAACAACAGTCTAAAACCTACCTTGACATGGAACAACAGTTTAAAACCTACCTTGACATGGAACAACAGTCTAAAACCTACCTTGACATGGAACAATAGTCTAAAACCTACCTTGACATGGAACAACAGTCTAAAACCTACCTTGACATGGAACAACAGTTTAAAACCTACCTTGACATGGAACAACAGTCTAAAACCTACCTTGACATGGAACAACAGTCTAAAACCTACCTTGACATTGGACAACAGTGTAAAACCTACTTTGACATGGAACAACAGTCTAAAACCTACTTTGACATGGGACAACAGTGTAAAACCTACCTTTGCATGGGGCAACAGTCTAAAACCTACCATGACATAGGACAACAGTCTAAAACCGACTATGACATGGAACAACAGTCTAAAACCTAATTTGACATTGGACAACAGTGTAAAACCTACCTTGGCATGGAACAACAATCTAAAACCTACTTTGACATGGGACAACAGTGTAAAACCTACCTTGGCATGGAACAACAGTCTAAAACCTACTTTGACATGGGACAACAGTGTAAAACCTACCATGACATGGAACAACAGTCTAAAACCTACCTTGACATGGAACAATAGTCTAAAACCTACCTTGACATGGAACAACAGTCTAAAACTTACCATGACATGGAACAACAGTCTAAAACCTACCATGACATGGAACAACAGTCTAAAACCTACCTTGACATGGAACAACAGTCTAAAACCTACCATGACATGGAACAACAGTCTAAAACCTACCATGACATGGAACAACAGTCTAAAACCTACCTTGACATGGAACAACAGTTTAAAACCTACCTTGACATGGAACAACAGTCTAAAACCTACCTTGACATGGAACAATAGTCTAAAACCTACCTTGACATGGAACAACAGTCTAAAACCTACCTTGACATGGAACAACAGTTTAAAACCTACCTTGACATGGAACAACAGTCTAAAACCTACCATGACATGGAACAACAGTCTAAAACCTACTTTGACATGGAACAACAGTCTAAAACCTACCTTGACATGGGACAACAATGTAAAACCTACCATGACATGGAACAATAGTCTAACCTACCTTGACATGGAACAACAGTTTTAAACCTACCTTGTCATTGGACAACAGTGTAAAACCTACTTTGACATGGAACAACAGTCTAAAACCTACCATGACAGGGAACAACAGTCTAAAACCTACCATGACATGGAACAACAGTCTAAAACCTACCTTGACATGGAACAACAGTTTAAAACCTACCTTGACATGGAACAACAGTCTAAAACCTACCTTTACATGGAACAACAGTCTAAAACCTACCTTGACATTGGACAACAGTGTAAAACCTACTTTGACATGGAACAACAGTCTAAAACCTACTTTGACATGGGACAACAGTGTAAAACCTACCTTTGCATGGGGCAACAGTCTAAAACCTACCATGACATGGGACAACAGTCTAAAACCTACTATGACATGGAACAACAGTCTAAAACCTAATTTGACATTGGACAACAGTGTAAAACCTACCTTGGCATGGAACAACAATCTAAAACCTACTTTGACATGGGACAACAGTGTAAAACCTACCTTGGCATGGAACAACAGTCTAAAACCTTCTTTGACATGGGACAACAGTGTAAAACCTACCATGACATGGAACAACAGTCTAAAACCTACTTTGACATGGAACAACAGTCTAAAACCTACCATGACATGGAACAACAGTCTAAAACCTACCATGACATGGAACAACAGTCTTAAACCTACCTTGACATCGAACAACAGTTTAAAACCTACCTTGACATGGAACAACAGTCTAAAACCTACCATGACATGGAACAACAGTCTTAAACCTACCTTGACATCGAACAACAGTTTAAAACCTACCTTGACATGGAACAACAGTCTAAAACCTACCTTGACATGGAACAACAGTCTAAAACCTACCTTGACATTGGACAACAGTGTAAAACCTACTTTGACATGGAACAACAGTCTAAAACCTACTTTGACATGGGACAACAGTGTAAAACCTACCTTTGCATGGGGCAACAGTCTAAAACCTACCATGACATGGGACAACAGTCTAAAACCTACTATGACATGGAACAACAGTCTAAAACCTAATTTGACATTGGACAACAGTGTAAAACCTACCTTGGCATGGAACAACAATCTAAAACCTACTTTGGCATGGAACAACAGTGTAAAACCTACTTTGACATGGAACAACAGTCTAAAACCTACTTTGACATGGGACAACAGTGTAAAACCTACCTTTGCATGGGGCAACAGTCTAAAACCTACCATGACATGGGACAACAGTCTAAAACCTACTATGACACGGAACAACAGTCTAAAACCTAATTTGACATTGGACAACAGTGTAAAACCTACCTTGGCATGGAACAACAATTTAAAACCTACTTTGACATGGGACAACAGTGTAAAACCTACCTTGGCATGGAACAACAGTCTAAAACCTACTTTGACATGGGACAACAGTCTAAAACCTACCATGACATGGAACAACAGTCTAAAACCTACTTTGACATGGGACAACAGTCTAAAACCTACCTTGGCATGGAACAACAATCTAAAACCTACTTTGACATGGAACAACAGTCTAAAACCTACTTTGACATTGGACAACAGTGTAAAACCTACCTTGGCATGGGACAACAGTCTATCTTGTCATAAGTCTCTGATGTTTTATTGTGATACAACTTCACACTATTTATTTCTGACAGAAAGGTTGTAAACCTTGTGATTAATAGTATCTTTTGTTTCTTTCTTAAGCTAAGACTTTCTTCATACTTGTATTTGCAAAGTTGAACAATTCATAAAAATATAATTTGTTAAACGTTCTAGAATAAATAGATTATATTTTGCATGTTATAAGAAATTAAACATGATAAACATGACAAGCACACATGTGAGTAGTGACTTTAGTCCCCGATACATAGTAGCATGGTTCAATCACACTACTTACTTTATCACCATCAGGGATCTCTTATTACTGTATACAGATGTTTTATTTGATAATAAGCTCAACCGTGATTGTTTTTGGGAATTTTAATAGTTTATTATTACATGAATATTTTATTTCAGATGTGATCATAGAATTATAGATAATATAACATTTAATCAGATGATAGAGAAACCACAATATGAGGTTGGTAGAGAATGGTATGGATTAGGACTGGATGTACAAGATGAAGGACAGACTTGGGGACACACAGGGGCCATGGAAGGGACATCCACTACTTACCTACATCATAAAAGTGGCTTTAGTTGGGTCCTCCTGTTTAATTCATGGTCCAAAGATATGGATATAGATGGACTTATAAAATTTGGTTTGTCATGCATTCCAAAATGGCCACTTTATAGTCATATAACAAAATTGCTGGATTTTGAAATAAATTTTTCTGACATTAAAATTGTTTCAAAAAACAGTTATACAGTTGTTAAACTTTTTCTCCCAGTGGAACAGTTTTACAGACATGTAAAAGAAATGTGTGATCTTAATTACAGATGTATATCAGTTAATCTATTTCTTTATTTAGATAATCTTACCCTTAATTTCATATGGCGAAAAAACTTCAAAAATTTACAATTATTTTATGATATATTTAGTGACAGAGATACAAAGTTTAGCAGTGAAGAGTTTATAAAGCAGTTACTCAGTTGTAGATATTAGATTCCTGTATTTGGAACAAAACTGGCTATTTTGTTGTTGTCTATAAAAATTATTCTTCAAATTTGAAAAACAAACAAATAATAATATTACATGAGGATTCTGATAAATATTTAAATAAATTGTCTCAGCTTAAAACACAGAACTACTCTGTAGTCATACAATCTGTGACAGAACATAAAAATCATTTATTTGTCACTGCAGTTTTTGAAAAAATTACTAATGAAGACAAAAAAGTGGTGTCATGGTTACAAATATCAACTGAAAATTTTTTATATGAAATGAACAAGTGTGCTTATAAGAATTTTGATTTAATTTATGTAAAATTTTACACAGTGCAAGATGATCCATATGTTAGTGCTATTTGGTTATCAGGTTGTAAAAGTTTTCTCTTACAGAGACATAATGTATCTGTATATGGCTTCCTCTATGAGTTGATACAAAGTATAGAAGAGGAAAATGTTCAAGTTAAGTATATATCTTGTTATAATAATGATAATGTCTTAAATTTTGCTGCTATATGGGAAGGTAATAAATTTAATTAAATCTATACAAAAAGTGTTAGTTAATCTAGAACAGTTAAATTCCAAGATAAACTTTTGGATGATTAAATTGCATTGTCTGTTGTTTGTTATACAATAAGTAAAATAGTGTGTCCTAGAAATATAAAAGATGTTCGAATGTGTAAAGGTAATGAAATTCATAAATAGGGTTGGTAAACTCCTTTACTAAAAGGACCCTTGGTATATCTGTAAATGAAAACTTCTGACAAAGCCAATAATATCAGATTTACTTTCACTTAAAAATGGTTAAGAAAGATGCTGATGCTGAATGGTCAGTTGTCAATGTCAATTTTTATATGCCCCTCATTATTTACAGGATGTATTATGATGGAGGGGGTGGTAGGGAGGGGGAGGATGACTGTCTTAACAATTTGGTTTCCATCAATTTTAAAGACACACAGTTTGTTCGATTGCTTTCAAACTTAGTCAACTTATTCCCAGTGATTAAATATTGCATGAGATTGAGAACCAGATCACAAGGTCAAAGGTCAAAGTCTCAGTTACTATAAATAAAAATTTGTTTTCTGTACATTTAATAAAAACACAAGATTGATCTTATACTTGGTCAATTTATTCCCTATGATGAAACATTGCATGTGATTGCAAATCAGTCAACTAGGTCAAAGGTCAAGATAACTGTTACTATAAATAAAAATTTGGTTTCTGTGCATTTAAAGATACATAGTTTGTCCAATTGATCTCAAACTTTATCAACTTATTCAAGATGATTAAACCTTGCAATAGATTGCAAACCAAGTTTTTTACTGATCTCAGACGTAGTCTGCATATTTCACTGTGACAAAATATTGTATGGGATTGCTAACCAAGTAACTAGGTCAAAGGTCAAGGTCACAGGTACTATAATAAAAAAACTATAAATAAAAATTCTGTGCATTTATAGACAGTTTCTCCTGTAATGAAACATTGCATGTGATTGCAAAAGGGGTTAAAGGTCAAGGTAATTTTTTATGAATAAAAATTTTGTTTCTATGCATTTTAAGACACGTCAATTATCAGATTTAACTCAAACTTCACTAATACTTAGTGAACTTATTCCTTGTGACAAGACACCACAGGGGATTGCAAACCAAGTTTCTTTGTCAAAGGTCAAATTCACAGTTACTATAAAAAGAAATTTGAATCCTATGCATTCACAGACACACCATTCGTCAGGTTGATCTCAAACTTGTTCAACTTATTCCTTGTGATGAAACTTTTCATTGGATAACAAATCAGGACACTAGGTCAAAGGTCAAGGTCACAGTTATTAAGAGAAATTTGAGTTCCAAAGGCAAAGGAATGGCCAGAATGGCGGCAACGGTTCACGCAGTATCGTCGACTCACAAAAGTCGACAAAGAAACTAAAAAAATCCAGATAAGTTCTCTTATATATATCATGGGCAGGGAGGCCGAACATATTTTTAAAAGTTTTACATTGATGCGGATAAATATGACAAAGTTATTAGCAAATTTGATGAGTACCTTGTGCCCAAGATTAATATTGTTCACGAACGGGCGATATTTCATGAAAGAAAGCAGCACAGTAGGGAAACCATCGAAGCTTTTGTGTGTGCACTTTATGAACTCTCAGAACATTGCATCTTCACTAACAAGGACGAGAAGATTCGTGATCAGCTTGTGATAGGGATTAATGACCGTGAATTATCGGAACGCCTGCAACTGATTGCTGAATTAACTCTTGATAAAGCTGTCAGCATGTCGAGACAGACTGAGCAAGTCAAAGACCAGATGAAAGGACAAACAAAACACTTGGAAGAAATCAAGGGACGTAACTTTAATAGACAAAGTGAGAGACCGAAACGACCGTCTAGTACTGTTCACAGTAGTTCAAGTAATTCGTAGAATGGACCCAGATTTAATAATCGGACGACAAAGACTGCAATTGTATGTACAAGATGTAACCGGTCACACGATTAAAACAGATGTCCAGCACGAGGAAAACGGTGTAAGCTTTGTGACAAAATGGATCATTTTGCTGTATGTTGTAGATCAGAGTCAGTCAGGGAGATGGATTTAACATGTGACACACCGGAAACCGAACAGTTTTTCCTAGGAGCAGTTACCAATTGTGACATTTCAGAAGACCCATGAAACATTGAACTTTTAATTTTTGATAAAAACATTAAATTTAAGATTGACACAGGTGCAGATATAAGTGTAATAAATGAAAATGTTTATAGTTCTTATGTTAACAAGCCCAAACACCTCACAACGCGCGCTGTACTTAACAGTCCGGGCGGTGCTATTGATTGTATTGGTAAATTTACAGCCTTTACTACGTACAAGGATCGAGACTACGAATTTTCTATTTTCGTGACACGCGGCTGCACTCGGAAAAATCTGCTTGGCAGATCGGTCGCTCATAAATTAGGCGTTGTTCAGCGAGTCGACGAAGTTGATTCAGTATACGGTTCTAGTGGTCTATTGTCATATGATCCTGTTCACATTAGACTTAAAAACGATACTTTCCCATATTGTATAACCACACCACGCCGAATTGCTTTCCCGTTACTAGACAAAATTAAAACCGAGCTGACGCGTATGCAGAATGACGGAATCATCGAGCCCGTAACAGAGCCGACAGAGTGGTGCGCGCCAATAGTCCGTGTCGTTAAAAAGAATAATAAAGTCCGTATTTGCGTCGATTTCAAAGGTTGAATGAAGCGGTCAAACGAGAGCATTTGATGCTACCCACTCTGGACGACATCGCGCCGAAATTAATCGAAACAAAGTATTGTTCGAAATTGGACGCATCCAATGGGTTTTATCAGGTTCCGTTACACGATGATAGTACTACTTTAACCACGTTTATCTCGACTTTTGAGAGATATCGGTTTCGACATCTTCTGCCCAAGAGACATTCCAACGGAAAATGTCGGAACTACTGCATGATCTAGATCGAGTTGAGGTCATAACCGATGACACATTGATTTACGGAATGTCAAAGGAGGAACACGATATTCGCTTAAACAAGGCCTTGACGCGTATGAAGAACTCTGGACTTAAACTCGGAGAAAAAATGCGAGTTTGGTAAATCGGAAATAGAATATTTTGGACATATTGTCAGTTCAGATGGATTGAAACCGAATTCAAGACGCATTTGCGCTTTATTAGAATTGCCACCACCAGCAGATGTTACTAAGTTACGGAGAATAATTGGCATGGTGAATTATCTTGGTCGTTTTCTAACTATTTTGTCCAACGTAATGAAACCTATGACCTATTTATTAAAAGCTGATGTGGTCTGGTTATGGGGACCTTCGCAAAATGACGCTTTTCATAAGATTAAACGATATCTCTTGGGACTCGACAACTTTCGATTGTTGACTGATCATAAACCACTCGTCCCGATTATAAACTCGCAGGATTTGCATAAAACGTTTTTGCGGTGCCAAAGATTACTTATGCGGCTTCGTAGATTTAACTGTCGTGCGGAACATTTCGCAGGCAAGAACCTTGTGGTACCCGACACATAATCGCATAGTCCGATAAAGTGTAACGAATCGGAATTGGCTGACGTAGTGGAATATGCAAAGGATGATGCGACATTACAAGCTGTTATCCAGTTCACGAAACACTGATGACCGGACCGTCAACAGACATTCGAACATTTAAGCAGCTATTTCGTTTCACAGAATGAATTTTCAGTCGTAAACGGGTTGTTACTATAACGTAATCGCATAGTTATTCCCGAGTCTATGCGACCGAAGATTCTTGATAGTATCCATGAGGGTCATCATGGAATCGCGAAATCGCGTGAACGTGCTCAAACATGTATTTGGTGGCCAGATATCTCGAGCGATATCAAAGACAAAGTCGATACTTGTGAATTTTGTCAGTCTCACAAGACTTCGCAGAAACGCCAACCTCTGTTAACGACGCCATTGCCATCACGACCATGGCAGAGGATTTCAGCCGATTTGTACGAGTGCGATAAACAGAAATATCTAGTGGTCATGGACTATTAATCTCGGTATTTGGAGATTGCACACTTAAGTAATATTTCAAGTCGTCAAGTAATTTTGAGAACATATTTTCACTGTGGGATATTCCAGAACAACTTGTTTCCGATAATGGAACGCAATTTATTGCTAGCGAATTTCAGGAGTTTGCGGAAAACTGCGATTTCGAACAGATCTTTACTAGTCCGCATTACCTCCAGGCAAATGGCGAAGCCAAGAGTGCAGTTAAAATAGCTAAAAGAATCCTTCTACAGGATGATGTTTTCTTGGCCCTAATGGCCTATCGTTCCACACCAGTAGCATCGATGGGGGTGAGTCCTTCGCAGTTAATGATGGGTAGACAACTACGGACAACTCTACCGACATTGTCTAGTAATCTCGAGCCGAAGTGGCCGGACACTGCGAAAGTAAAGTGTAGGGACGAGCTCGTGAAATCGATACTTTTATGATCGACGACATTCTGCGAAACTGATGTCGAATTTGAATCCGGGAGATCAGGTCCGTCTCGTTAGATCATCAGAAATTATGGAACGATGTAGGTACTGTTAAAGAAGTCGATCACGAGCGGCGACAGTATGTAGTCGAGAAACCGGACGGAACGTATGTCAGAAACCGCAAACATACAAAATATCAAACCTAGTGTTTCATCAACCCCGAGTATTGAACCAACTGAAGCAACCAGTCGACCGGAAATTAAAATTGATATTCCGTCTCAATTAAGTAATACTAGTACTACCGGTAAAGCGTCATTATCTCGTACGACCAGCGATAACGTGCAAACCACACGTTCTCGCAGGACAGTACAAAAGCCGAGACGCTTGGATGATTACGAGACATAGCCTGTTAAACTGTTTGTATCTGCACCTAATTTTAGTGTTGAACTTTAGAATTTTGTTTTATTGAATTAGTTGTAATCATTATTTTCAGGAAGTGACTGTGTAAAGGAATATTGCACATTTTATGGACTTATTTTTCAGTTACTTTGGTACTATGTGTTTGAGGCAACTTCAATTGACATTTAGCCAATTTGTTAAAAAGACTTAAAAGGGAAAGGTGTTATGAGATGACCCCTCAAGAGTCTGGCCTCTGACCTTGTAACCAGAGGGCGCTTTGTGCTACGCATGTCATTCATTGATTTCTGTAACATGTGCTTTTGGCAGCAGTTCGTCTGCGGCCTCTGACATAAATGGTTGAACCTGGAGACGAGTTGTCTTTATTTTCTATGAGCGTGTGAGCTCATAACAATAAATTCAATCGGAAAACTGTACATAAGTTTTAATTAATCCTATCATTCAAATTCCTTCTAGAAATCCATACCCTTGAAATGAAATATTAATTGAAATGCATGCTGGTTTCAGAATTTATTTAAGCCATTTCTTACAAACTTTGTCCGAGGGATGCCATCTTGAATCTAAGGCGAACAACTTAAAATATTGATAGCGGTCGCACGCTTGCGCTCGCGCATACAGTTTTTCCTGAACGGCTGGAAGTCATTGCGCAAGCGTAAATACACTATCATGAACGGGCCTTTGAACACATCTCTGATATCGGCCCTCAAAAAACACTGCGATGAAAATGCAATTAATTTGATAAAATCCACGGAAATATTTTTAAATCATTAGAAAAGTAAGAAAATACCAAAACTGTTTTCTAAAATTAAAAAAAAAAAACTTAGCCAAATTATATTAACCATTAAAAAAACAAAACAACCCTGCAGATTAACCCTACAAAATGGCGTCAAAATTCACGCTTTAAAACACAAGTGTCAAACCCAGTTATCATTTGAACAAAAATAGAGGAGAACGCTGGAGAGTACGTTCCTCGATACCTGTTTGACAGAATCTTGTTATGAGACAGTTAAATCAGATACTTCTTATATTGTAAACATATGATAAACAGATTACAACATGTTTGTTTTTATATGGGCCCTGGTATCACGGCCTTCGGGGTGAATCGACCCTCGACCTTCGGGCTCTGGCAGATATACCCTACTCGGTTTCTGTCTAAATCCATAATACTGAGTTGATATGAAAACAAACATGTAATAATCCATACATCTCGCCCGGCAAAGCCAGGGTAAGGGTAAGCTTACTCATGTCTAAGCATGCCTGCAATCATGTGTGTTTCTGTGTGTTTTTCCTTTTACTTCAACTTCTCCTCTTAACCCTTAAACTGAATAGGTCATCGAAATGTGATATGGGATGTCTCTGGTTGATAAATATATCTGGCATTTATGTCTAAAATCCAAGACGGATTAAATATGTCTGGCATTTCTGTCTTTCTGTCTAAAATCCAAGATGGATTAAATATGTCTGGCATTTCTGTCTTTCTGTCTAAAATCAAAGATGGATGAAATATATCTGGCATTTTTGTCGAAATTCCAAGAAGGATTAAATATATATGGCATTTTTGTCTATAATTACAAAAAGGATTAAATATATCTGGCATTTCTGTCTAAAACGCAACAGGTATTAAATATATTTAGCATTTCTGTCTTTCTGTCCAAAATCCAAGATTGATTAAAATTTATCTGGCATTTCTGTGTAAAATCCTAGATGGATTAAATATATCTGGCATTTCTGTCTAAAATCAAAAATGAATAAAATATATCTGGCATTTCTGTCTAAATTCCAAGATGGATTAAATATATCTGGCATTTCTGTCTAAAATCCAAGACGGATTAAATATATCTGACATTTCTATCTAAATTCCAAGATGGATTAAATATATCTGGCATTTCAATCCAAAATCTTAGATGGATTAAATATATCTGGCATTTCTGTCTAAAATCCAAGATGGATTTAATATATCTGACATTTCTGTCTAAAATCCAAGATGGATTAAATATATCTAACATTTCGGTCTAAAATCCAAGATGAATAAAATATATCTGGCATTTCTGTCTAAATTCCAAGAGTGATTAAATCTATCTGGCATTTCTGTCTAAAATCCAAGATGGATTAAATATATCTGACATTTCTGTCTAAAATCCAAGATGGATTAAATATATCTGGCATTTCTGTCTAAAATCCAAGACGGATTTTATGTATCTGACATTTCTGTCTAAAATCCAAGATGGATTAAATATATCTGGCATTTCTGTCTAAAATCCAAGACGGATTAAATATATCTGACATTTCTGTCTAAAATCCAAGGTGGATTAAATATATCTAACATTTCTGTCTAAAATCCTAGATGGATTGAATATATCTGGCATTTCTGTCTAAAATCCAAGAGGGATTTAATATATCTGGCATTTCTGTCTAAAATCCAAGATGGATAAAATATATCTGGCATTTCTGTCTAAATTCCGAGAGTGATTAAATGTATCTGTCATTTTAGTCTAAAATCTAAGAGGAGTTAAATATATCTGACATTTCTGTCTTAAATCCAAGATGGATTAAATATATCTGGCATTTCTGTCTAAAATCCAAGATGGATTAAATATATCTGGCATTTCTGTCTAAAATCCAAGATGGATTAAATATATCTGGCATTTCTGTCTAAAATCCAAGATGGATTAAATATATCTGGCATTTCTGTCTAAAATCCAAGAGGGATTTAATATATCTGGCATTTCTGTCTAAAATCCTAGATGGATTGAATATGTCTGACATTTCTGTCTAAAATCCAAGAGGGATTTAATATATCTGGCATTTCTGTCTAAAATCCTAGATGGATTGAATATGTCTGGCATTTCTGTCTAAAATCCAAGAGGGATTTAATATATCTGGCATTTCTGTCTAAAATCCAAGATGGATTAAATATATCTGGCATTTCTGTCTAAAATCCAAGAGGGATTTCATATATCTGGCATTTCCGTCTAAAATCCTAGATGGATTGAATATGTCTGGCATTTCTGTCTAAAATCCAAGAGGGATTTAATATATTTGGCATTTCTGTCTAAAATCCAAGATGGATAAAATATATCTGGCATTTCTGTCTAAATTCCGAGAGTGATTAAATGTATCTGTCATTTTTGTCTAAAATCTAAGAGGAGTTAAATATATCTAACATTTCGGTCTAAAATCCAAGATGGATTAAATATATCTAGCATTTCTGTCCAAAATCTTAGATGGATTAAATATATCTGGCATTTCTGTCTAAAATCTAAGATGGATTTAATATATCTGGCATTTCTGTTTAAATTCCAAGAGTGATTAAATATATCTAACATTTCGGTCTAAAATTCAAGACGGATTAAATATATCTGGCATTACTGTCTAAATTCCGAGAGTGATTAAATGTATCTGTCATTTTTGTCTAAAATCTAAGAGGAGTTAAATATATCTAACATTTCGGTCTAAAATCCAAGATGGATTAAATATATCTAGCATTTCTGTCCAAAATCTTAGATGGATTAAATATATCTGGCATTTCTGTCTAAAATCCAAGATGGATTTAATATATCTGGCATTTCTGTTTAAATTCCAAGAGTGATTAAATATATCTAACATTTCGGTCTAAAATCCAAGATGGATTAAATATATCTGGCATTCCTGTCTAAAATCTAAGATTGGTTAAAATTTATCTGGCATTTCTGTGTAAAATCCTAGATGGATTAAATATATCTAGCATTTCCGTCTAAAATCCAAGATGAATTAAATATATCTGGCATTTCTGTCTAAATTCCAAGAGTGATTAAATCTATCTGGCATTTCTGTTTAAATTCCAAGAGTGATTAAATATATCTAACATTTTTGTCTAAAATCTAAGAGGGGTTAAATATATCTGGCATTTCTGTCTAAAATCCAAAATGGATTGAATATATCTGACATTTTTGTCTAAAATCCAAGACGGATTAAATATATCTGACATTTCTGTCTAAAATCCAAGATGGATTAAATATATCTGGCATTTCTGTCTAAAATCCAAGACGGATTAAATATATCTGACATTTCTGTCTAAAATCCAAGATGGATTAAATATATCTAACATTTCTGTCTAAAATCCTAGATGGATTGAATATATCTGGCATTTCTGTCTAAAATCCAAGAGGGATTTAATATATCTGGCATTTCTGTCTAAAATCCAAGATGGATTAAATATATCTGGTTTTTCTGTCTAAAATCCAAGATGGATTAAATATATCTGACATTTCTGTCTAAAATCCAAGATGGATTAAATATTTTTGGCATTTCTGTCTAAAATCTAAGAGGGATTAGTATCAAAAGCAAAAATCTAGTAATGGTCATTATATGTTCATCTGTGTACTGAATTTGTTGAAATTTGAAATATTGAAAATAGATGTTAGAAAATAAACATATGGTTTTTCTGTACAATTTTTCCATTTACGCTATAGTCACACATTATGCAAAAAAGGTCAAATTTGTAGCCATATTTTAGAAAGTACTTGATATTTTAAGGGAAATTTGGTATGGGAGGTCCTAAGATGGTAGAAATTTTTCCGGCATTAAATTCAAGATGGCTGCCTTAACTATAAACAGCATAGCAAAAAAGCTAATGGCTGATAGCATGTATATGGGCCGTGTTGGATCAGTAGGTAGGTCACTGGATCAAATTATAGAAAAAAAACTTAGTCAATCCTTTTTATGCCTTGATTTCAGTACAGCCTTCATTAAACGTGCCCAAAATGATCCTTTTGACAAAAGCTATTTTAAGTTCGTATATAAGTTCGGTTGGGTTAATAACTAGGTCACTAGGTCAAAATCTTGTTAACACCCTTGAAGTCACAACTTGCGTCTAATCTTCATTAAATATGCTCAGATAGATCCTCTTGACAAAAGCTAGCATCAGTTTGTATATGTTGGGTGGTCAATAGTTAGGTCACAAGGTCAAACTATATAAACGATTCCTTATTGAGCTTAAAAAGCTTGTATATGGTTCATGTTCAGTCAATAATACCCAAAATTGAGCTACATGCAAATTATTGTCAGATGAGCCTTAAGAGCCTTTATGGTCTTCTTTTTGTCTTCTTAATACATTTGTTTTTTAGATTACACAAGAAATATTTTAAAAGGGTTGTCTCAAAAGAAAGAGAAAGAGTTGTCTAGTTTTCACAGGACTTTAAATACATTAACTTTTATGTAACAGTTAGCATAAGCATTTTTTAGAATAAAACAAGAAACTAATTTATTTAGAATTAAGATTATTTGGTAGAATTATCATTATGAACACGAAGCTAACCATTACTTGTATAACAAAAACAAAGATAACATTAAATTCATTCTTTTGAAATTCTTAAAATAATCTGAATTTGCTTTTCTTTCTTCAAAATCAACATCATTTGAATAGAAATTTGTCTAGTAAACAGTTTAACAGTTAACAGTTGATCTTTAACAGTTTCAAAACATTAATAAAATAATATCGCTATTGTGTAATGATCCTTGTAATTTGTAATAAGTATCCAAAAATAAATTTAGCCAATAATATTTTTTGTTACATACAACAATATATCATTCGGCTTTGCTGCAGGCATTTTGAAAGCCGCCATTAGGAGTTTTTATTCTGTATCACTTAAAATGGTATTTGTGTCGTCTAGTTTATGTTGGTATTTGAGATTGTGAAAAAAACTAAAAACTCGAGTCAAATCAATCAGCAACATAAGTGCTCCAATAAAAGTAAGGAGAATCACGCCCACATATCCTGCTGCTTCAGCAGATGGTCTAGAATCTTTGACAGATATCAGAGTCCGAGCATGCGCATTTGTAGATTTAGCATCGATGGTGAGATTTTCTTTAAGTTCTTTTATTTGCTGTTGCAGAACTGGGTCCGATTCCACATTTGACCTTAAGTTGTTACAACTACAGTCACAGCTTTGGAACTGTACACAGAAACCTGGCAAAATCAGAGCTGCAATGAAAAAATATGTTGATAATGAGATTCAAAAATGTACACTTTGTGATACTTTGTTGTGCGGAAGTGTAACACGTGATACTTTGTTGTGCGGAAGTGTAACACGTGATACTTTTGTTTGCAGTAGTGTGACACGTGATACTTTGTTGTGCGGAAGTGTAACACGTGACACTTTGTTGTGTGGAAGTGTAACACGTTATACTTTGTTTTGCGGAAGTGTAACATGTGATACTTTGTTGTGCGGAAGTGTAACACGTGACACTTTGTTGTGCGGAATGTAACACGTAATACTTTGTTGTGCGGAAGTGTAACACGTGACACTGTTGTGCGGAGTGTAACACGTAATACTTTGTTTTACGGAAGTGTAACACGTGATACTTTTGTGCGGAAGTATAACACGTGATACTTTGTTGTTCGGAAGTGTAACACGTGATACTTTGTTGTGCAGAATTATTTTTATTAGTTATCTAATAATATTGACTAACGGCGTTCATAGAAATTCGTGACGTAAATGTTTTCTATATGAAGTACATAACAAAACGTTATTGATCACATGGTAAGCTTATTATTATTAATTCAAATAATGAACAACTTCTGGCTGTATGCATTTATAACGATAGATGCATAGAAAGTGTTTGCACGCAGTAACGAGCGACCTTTAAAAATCGTTTACAAAAGAACTAACGCGAAGACAATATTTTGCAGAGGGTCTTAATTATCTTTGGTAGGTTGATTTATGCAATACATTTAAACCCTTTGATTAGTGTATCAATTGGTAGATAGGCGGCTTTTCGAAGCAATTTGTTTGGCTAAAAGTATTTCATACGGGTAGCAACCCGAGGGTTGTGACTAGACTCAATATATCAGCTGTTTACCACTTTGTTTGTCCAAATATTGCTTACTGAGACATGAAACTAAAATGGTCATATATCGCAAGAGCAAACCCTATTGCCAGTAAAAGAGAATGTAATCTATGGAACAAGCATACACGAGCTAAGAAAGTTTTTGATGCAGGCTTTAGAAATTAATGATATGCCCTTTTTTTAGTTGACACCATAGTGAAGAAAACGACTTTAATGACATTACAGTGGACAATAATAATATAGTTTTGTTTTTCTATTTAGTGCAGATAAAATACACCTGATTTTTCCTTTTGAAGGTTTTGTATGAATTACTGGTGAATATACAGTTTATTTTAACTTGAGACAAATCTACATTCAAAAAAACACAGAACATACTATAGCAAAAAGCATAGAGACATATGCCTACTAAATCAAGTTCATTCATTGAGAAATGTGACTTCAGAAACTCAATAGAAATTCAAAAAATATTACCGACGACGACGACAATGATGTAACTGACAACAACATGAGGTGTCTTATTCTTTTTAAATGAAACACACACACACACACATACACACACACACATATATATATATATATATTAAATCACTTACCTGCACATAATGTACAGCCCAGAAAATTACACACAATATTATAATTCATTCTGAAGATTGCTTCCTTAGTAGTTACTTGAAACAACAATTTCTAAGGCATAAATAGACGAATGCGAACTTTGGACCATTTATTGCTTTTTAAACAATTTCGAAAGAACGTCATTTTTATTTATTTAAAATGTGTAAATCTATATAGTCTTTGTCAGAATTTTCCAAAGTTATTGCTGTTACTTGGTTTTAACAATTGATTTTTGCCGATAAGTAGATATAAATTATTCATATTGTATTTACCTTTTAGAATTTGGATAATTTATATAATTAGTTTTGCAGTTTTTACATAGAAACTTACAAAATAAAAAGTCTTATCAGCAGGTCTTCAATTTCTAAGATGTCTTAATTCTGTTATTTTCTTTTTTACATTTATTTTTTTCTGTGACGTTTTTTTTTTTTTTTTTTTTTTTTTTTTTGTTACGATTTATTGATCTTGCAAAATGCAAAATGACATGGCTTAAGTTCTATCCAGAAAAGCAAGACTATAAATTGTGACATGTCTGATAAACGTTATGTTATAGACCTTCCCTGAATTTGTAGTACATTTAATTTTAATGGTACTGTCATTTGTAAAAAAAAATCTGATTTCTTATGTACAGTAAATGTTTTAGATTTGATCTTCGGTATTTCTAAACAGGCAGATCAGAAAGGGTTAATTTTGTATGTCGTTAACTTACAAACTTACAAATAACAGTCTGTACAGTTCAATCTCTCTAACAACTGATTTGTATAAATCATCACCACTGACTTTCACACTATAAATATCAGACGTTAACCAAGTTCAATTTGCATAAGCAAGATATATAAATGCATTAGCTAAACACTGTCTACCCCTAGAGAAGTGAGAAAAAAATGTCTGCTCCCTGATGGAAATTTCTTGAATTTAAAAATGAAATAACAGGAGAGTTAAACCAATATATTGAACAAAATATGGAATAACCTAGAAAATTAAAAACTTTAAATTCTGGCTTTGTACATCTGATCATTTATATTTCAAATTAACTTAACAACAATTTAATTTCTGAGTTTTTATACAAATAATCTCAACTTCAAATTAATTTTCCCTATTTGCAGTATTGTTGACATCTGGGTTTATACACTTGATTACCGATTATTTTAATACAAATGATCTCAAATTCAATTTCTTGGTTCAATTCAAATAATTTTGAATTCATATTTGGTACAACTCAAATAATAGCGACTTTGATTTCTTGATTCAATTCAAATAATTTTCGACTTCCATTTTTTTTATGAATTACATAATTACATCCCAATTATAACCAACTCCTTCTTCAACAATAAAGTCCTATAATACTTTTTCCTGCAGTTCATAGCCTGCATCCAGAGCTCACCGTCAGGGGAAATGATTTTTAAATATTTTGACTTAAAAAACAAAACATGTCATGTTGTTCTTTCTTTTATCATTTGAAAACACGACTTTGCAGGACTACTGTTAAATGGAGTAAGGAACAGGAATAAATTAATGACAAAATTTACTTTTTTGATGTAACAATCCAGAAAAAAAGGATTGTGTAAACGCGCACATCTTCCTTGACGATAACACCTTGTTTGCATCTAAATTACCGGGATGCTTGGTATTTCATAACATTTATAAACAACGGTAAAATGCTTCTGTGGCTATGAATGAATTATCTTATGTGCAAATTCATTCGATTTTGAAAAATTAAAATTCTGGAAGTAGGAAATTCTAAGGTCTTTTTTCAAATTATATTTTTATTGATTACCGTTTTGGGGTATCATAATGCACTACAAACAATGAAGTTAAGAGTGCTCCAAATAACAATAAAAGCATACTTTATGAGTAAATATTAAAATGATACACCCTAAAATTGACCAATACGTCGTTTTGCGGATGTTTTCATTCATTGCCAATTCGGAGTGTAGTATCGACCTAAATCATGTTACCAGCTTCTAAAGATTTTTTGGTTATTTTAGTCAAAGCAATAACGTTGAGAAGCCTCTCACTAGATGATATACGTAAAATATATTATACGTCTATAACTATTTTTATACTATTATTATTTCATCTTATATTACACAAAATATACCAAAATAAAATCTCATAAATGGTGAAAATCTTAAATTTTGGTCACTTAGATTCACTTTGTAGCCATCACAACAGCGATGTTTCCGGCGATTTTTTATTTAATATATAAATATAGTTTTATATAACGGTTTACTAACAAGGCGGTAAAAAGTGGTAATGAAAATCACGTTGCATCTGAGAAGCGGCGTATCGTCGTTAAATCAATGTAGAGGACCGTCAATATATGGACAAGTATCTTCGTAATATTTCGTAAATACAAAAAAATATATTTTAGTGCACGAAATTAAGAACTATAAAAGAACATGACCAATATGGAATCCAAACCTGCGTCGCCCGGCATTATTACCAAAGGTACTAATTTCTGATATTAAGAAACAGTATTTCTTTAGTAGTTTATAAACCGGTTTTAGCTTCATATCTATATAAATGTTTTATATTTATTTAAATTTTATGACATTTTAAAGAACTTAAATAAATATTTATGTTTTAATATTTCCTTTCAATAATTTAATAGACAATAATGATTTAAATGTAATTACATGTATTAATTTTAACTTAGTTTTAATGAACTTTTAGTGTCTCATAAGTCAATATGGCTGGGAGTAATCATGTTGTGTTTATTTATGCTTGAATGTTTTTATTGCACTGATTACTTGTGACACTTTAATAAAATAAAATTATTATTATTATTATTATTATTATTATATAAGGAAAAAGTGTCTGCTATTATTTCAACTAGGAATAGCCAGAAATACTCACACTACAACCGCATCAGCTGTGAAACACATGTATCAAATATTGCTGTTTTATAAGCCCAGGTATGATATTTACTGACCATGTATAAACCATATTAGGTCACCAACACGCTATGTGTTTATTATATTTATATAATTTTGAGACTTTAGATTGTTCAACTGTTTGGCTTATATTTTTTATGTATCAAACTTTTCGGTCTTAATGTCACTGATGAGGAATGAATTTCCGAAATGTGCACATCTGGCACATCAAAATTTAACTGGTATTTGTATTATGTATATCCTACCAGATTAAATATAATTTAAATTTAAATATAATTTGGTTTTGAAATTAAAGTTATTAAAGTTTTGAATAATAAAACTCAACATTTAGTTTAAACGATATTTATTTCAATAAACATATACATGAACAATAACATTTCATCAATTAGTCAAAAAGGGGATTCCGGAACAAGAGTGAAACTCTTATATTAACTAGTCTCCCTGGATACAATACATTACAAAACATATAAGGAGCTTACTTAACAAATAAAGTCAAGAATAATTAATTAATTAATATGTAAATAAATAGCGATTAAATAAATAAATAAATAAGTAAATACACAAATAATAAATAAATAAATAGGTATGCGAATATAGGTATAGAAGAAACAAAAACAGAAAAAGAAGATACTAAACATTTACATCTGCATGAAGCGATTCCTGGTTTGCGATTTTGTTGCGAGAATATATTGGAAGTAAGGGAGAACATAGTAGCTACATGAAAAAATATTGAATATTAAATAGAAACGATCTAAATAGCGTTATTGGGTTGGATGAGTTTCATAAGTGTTGTAAAATAAGTAGAAGGCAAGATAGTTTGTGTAATCCCTTGACGAAAAATTGATTTAAACAACTCCATATAAAAATGTGATTAATTTAATTAATTCTTCCAAATCACAATATGGGAATATACAAAGAATATATAACGTAGGAATTACAAAAATCAAGCTTTTTGTAAATAAAGACCAATTTCTCAATTTATGAAATGACAATTGACACATTAAAAGATTTAATGGCATGAAATTACTTTGTCAGTTCAAAGTTAGTACATTTATAACCATTGTTCGCAATATGCGTTATTCTTTACATATTTCCTTGTTTTTCCTGAACAATAATGTTGTACTAGTTCTCGGTTGAGTTGTTGCTAAGTACATGTTTTTCAGTTACAAACTACTATTTTTTACCTTCCATAATTCGACTTATGTGAGTATCATGAAAGCACATACAGCCGTATTATCAAATTTAACATAATGTGTCTTATGGATTACACAACTATGAACCATTCATATGCCTTTGTCTGTAAAAAATGACAAATGTCCATATGCAATAATTTTATCAAAAATTAACGCCACAATAGCAGGTACTTAACAATAATTTGTGCAAAACAACTGGGTAAAAATTTATTTAATTTTGATAAAGTTTATAGGAGTTATGGATTACACAAACTATGCACAGTAGAATTGTGAAGTTAGGGTAAGACGACGTCGAGCAACTGTTAGACCTGCTCCAGCCTCTGAAGATAAAATATTTTAATCTTGCATAATATTAATTGATGAAAATTTCAATTTGATTTCAAGCGTAATATAACACATCAGACATTGGACAACTTCGGCAGATTTTTACAATAATGAACATAAATTGCGGACGATGGTCACACATCAGATCATCGTCCTGAGTACAATATGTCTGGTTCAGTTAGTTCTAGCCAGAATACCTATACAAATCTAATGTCAGTTTGTCACCTTATAGAATTGGATACCAACGATTCACTTTTTGGATCTCAGAATGAATTGCCTGATGAGATAACTGATGGTCAAAATTCAAATCGACAACAATGGTCAGATTGTTGTAACAATGGCGGGCAAGCTGTGGACAATAAATTCAATAATTCATCATGCATGTATATACAAGTCAGACAAGAATATTGTATCCGTGCTAATGAACAGTGCAGTCACTATTTAGATAAGCTAGATTCGCAACTCCAACAACTGCCTAGAGATTCATATATTTAAAAGTTATTAGAACTTGTTCATTCAGATGATAATTTATTGATTTGGTATAGATCTATATTATTGTCCAGGGCGCAGACTTGTGCTAACTGCCCATCAGGAAAATTGATACACAGGAAAACCACACCCAAAAGGCAGCAGTTCCCAAAGTATGCAAAGGACTCTCATATTCTACACTCGTTTATTCTCGGTGATAACACTGAGATCGAATATGTTTTAGTAGGGGTAAATCTACAACCGAGATCTCTGAGGGGGATTTGGTACATAGCGATATACCAACACTTTCTCTGCCTGTTCTTTTTACACAGCTACATATTCTATCATACAAAGTTAATGAACTAAGTAGATGTGTATAAATGATCCGAAGCAGGAAGTATCAGATATCAAGTCCGACAATAATCTACTAAGATTGCAGCTACTGCAACATACCTCAGAAGTGTCGCCTAAACTAACACGTTATGATAGTTTTATTAAACGGTTGATGATAGCGTTAAAGATATGGGAGACTTTGATTATAATACATACACCGAAAGTATAACAAACAGTCAGAAGGGGTCAGGCGCCTCCAATCATCAGTGGTACCTATTAAGAAAAGCGTAAGTGTAATGCAAAGTCAGAATCAATCAGTTAATAAATCATTTGCAGATACTGTGCGCTCCCCATCGAGCACCTCTTCCGATGTTAATATTTCTCTTGTGAGTAGTTTTCCAAGTTCCGTTAACAGTCCGGTTGACAAGTCTCAAAATTGTCATGATTCTCGAATAACGCAAAGCCAACACACCTTGTCGAAGGATTCAACAAAAGGTACACAGGTGTCGAATGTTAACGGTACCGTACATAACAATAATCCTTCTCAGAAATTTTTAAACATACCTGTTCGTATCAATCGTGATGTGTCTCTCTCTAATCCACCGGGCCGCAGTGGTTTCGAAAAGGAAGATATTTTCATTGGTGTATCACGTAAACGTAAAGCTAGGTATTACTTAGCTAATATTAGTGCTAGATGATCTAGAAATGGTATCATTAATTATATTAAAAGTAAAGGTGTCGAGGTTACATATCTACAGTTACTTAAAAGTCGTAGAGGACGTATCACGGCCAAACTTAATGTTACATTAAAAACAGTAAACAGTTAGAGTCACCTTATTTTTGGCCGGATGAGGTGTACTGTCGACCATGGTTAAGTAAACGGGATTGGCAAACTGAACTTGAACTATACTGACTAGTTATGGGTAACACACCGGCGATATTACATATACACATTGTGTTTATATCAGTGTTATTATTGTTAACTATTATGTGCTGGAACATAGAAAAGACATATTAGTAACATCACTGCTTGTGCAAACAAGACCCTTGAATTTTTAAAGAGAAACTTAAAAATAACATCTAAAAGAGTGAAAGAACAAGCATATGTAGCTTTAGTAAGACCAAAGCTAGAATATTGCAGCACAGTGTGGGACCCAAAAGCAGTCGATAGCAAAAACCATCGCTTAGTCCTTCAGATTGAAATGGTCCAAAGACGAGCGGCTCGCTGGGTAGTAAACAGTTACCACAACACTTCAAGTGTGAGTAATATGCTACACTCACTGGATTGGAGGTCATTGGAACATCGTCGTACAGATGCTAGGCTTACAATGTTGTACAAAATATCTAGGAATATGGTTGCCATCAACAGTGATTCCTACCTCACACGTAGACACCATCATCAGTGTGAACACAATTATAGACAGTTACAATCAAGGACTGATTATTGCAAATATTTATTTTTTCCGAGAACAATAGTCCAGTGGAACAGTCTGCCTTGTGACATAGCACATTCAGACTCTGTCGAGACCTTCAAACACCTGGTCTCTTCAAGAACTCACTTTCGACTCAAATACTAATATCCCCACTTCTTCATATTAATATTTTAAACCACTTCTTTCTACCTTTTTCTTAATCTTTATCTTTATATTTATCTACTTTTTCTTTTACTACTGATTGTTTACTAATTTACACACACACTGGTGATAAGCATCATATTTGATGGCAACCAGTACATTGGCAAATGACATGAGGGGAGCCATGTCATCCTCTTTATGTTTATTTAATTTGCTAAGTAATATAAATTGACATTGCAGTTCTCAGTGAACGTAAACTAACAAGTGTGTCTAAATCTTTTCTAGACTCCATCGATTTTAATTACAGATCATTGACTCAAATAAATGAAACTGCAACTACCTCCCATGGTAAAGGAGACGTTGCCATAATGTATAAAAACAACTCATTGGGGAGTTTCACGTCCGTGAAATATCTGACTTAGATACTGATAGAGTTGTAGGTATTGATCTATAAAGTAGCTTTTGTGATAAATATTATATATTTTCTATTTATATGCCTTTTGATAACTCTATAGACTTATATAGATAAAAGTTATGGGTAGTTAGGGACATATATACTCATTATAGCCAATTTGGTAAGGTTATATTAGCTGGCGACTTTAACGCGAGCTGCAGGCAGTGTGACATGGGTAAAACAAACTTATATAAATCTAAAGAACTACAGAGTTTTATCCAGTCACACAGTCTTATAGGTGTTAACAATACAGCATTATCTAAAGGTTAAACATTTACATACACTACTAATCAAACTATGCTAGATTACATATTCTGTGATCAAACTCTTGCAACTGGAGTCCACTCTCGTATCCCTCTAGAAGAAACTGTCAGCATAACTTCGGATCATAAGCCAGTTATAGCCAAATTCCGTTTCATAGAAGGTTTTAACAAACTTCTAAATTCAACTAAAAGGCTTCCTGCATGGCACAAAGCATCTGAATTTGCGATTGAACAATATCGTTCTGAACTTAAATTATGCTTAGCAGACATTAAATCCAATCCTCCTGTTGATAATATTAATGCTTTAAATGGAGAGATCACTAATGCCCTAATACGAGTTGCATGTAAGACCATTCTTTCAAGTGGATTTAATCCACATACCAAACCGTACTGGACAGTAGAAGTTAAACACGCCCATGCCATGGAACGTAACAGTCGTCGTATATGGATTCTTGATGGGCGATCTAGAGGTATGCAATTTAAATCATATGCTGACTACAAGAGAGCAAAGAGACATTTCCGCAAACTTCTCAATTCTGCAGCGGAGCAGTAGCACCAAGAGTGTTACCAACAACTAAATGAAGCATCTGAATGTGACATTAGATTGTTTTGGCATTTTTTAAACGACTAAAACCCAGACAGTCCAAGATATATCCTGAAATCATTTACAACAATCACACATATCGTGATCCCAAGGGTGTCGCACAGGCCTTTGCGAGTTATTACACGGACATTTATACGCCGACATTTATATATTCAACGAAGTTTGTGATTCTGAAGGTTTACTGCCGGGTGGTATTATTCACGAAGACGAAGTCCTCGAATTAATTAAAAGTATGAAATAACGAAAAGCTCCTGGGTATGACGAGATTCAAGCTGAGCATTTGCGCTATGCTTCAGACATCTTATCTAAAGTTGTAGCGGACTTATTTAATATGATTGTATATGGGGGGGGCAAGTTCCTTTCAAGTTGGAAAAAGGGACTTATTGTGCCTATTTTCAAATTTGATGATAAAGACAAACACATTCCAGATAATTGCAGGCCGGTAGCATTGTTACCTACACTTGAAAAACCATTTGAAAAGTTACTTATGTTGCGCTTGTCAAATTGATGCTAACTTCCCTTCACCGCAACAACAGGGTTTCTAGAGTGGACTCAGTTGCTTAAGTGCTTCTTTTAATATGCAAAAAACAATCAATCATAACTTGGAGTTAGGCAGTAAGGTGTACGTTGCTTTCCTCGACACTGCAAACGCATTTGACACTGTCTGGAGGAAAGGTTTGGTGGTGAAATTATACAATTTGGGAGTTCGGGGTAAGCTTCTGCACCTTATTGACGACTTAAATATAAATACCAGTAGCGCTGTTATTGTAAACACCGTACAATCGGATTGGTTTCCTGTACAACAGGGAGTCAAACAGGGAGGTATTCTGTCAACATTCATTTATTTAGTATTTATTGACGACCTTAATGCATCAGTTGGCCTCATCATACGTAGGGGCTAGAACTGGAACAGTTAACAGTGGCAACCCTGGTTTTGCAGATGATTTGTCTTGTTTAAGTTTATCACCTTATGGTTTGCAATATATGTTGGATATTGCCTATAAGTATGCAAATACATGGCGTTATGTATATAATGTAAATAAATCTGAGATTCTAATTTATAGTTTTAACCAAAGGTCTATCAGTGCTCTAAAATTCAACTGGTATTCAGGCAACAATACAGTACCTGTTGTCACAAATCACACTCATTTAGGTATTCAGCAAAACATGTACAACTGTTACAATGAAAGGTCCCGCAAATGCTGTGATAAGGGCAGGAAAGAAAACTTTGCTTTTGCTAACATTGGTGCCAACAGTATTAACCCTCTAACACTTACTAAGTTATACAAATCAGTTGTCTGGCCATCAGTGCTGTATGGTTGTGAATTGTGGAACAGTTTAAACCAAACTTACTTCAGAATTTTACAATCATTTCAGCACTTCATATTTAAACACATCCAGGGTTTAAGACGCCATACACGCTCTGGCATGTGTGAGAGCATGCTAGGTGTATATAAAAGAGATGCAGAAATTAACCGTAGGGAATTGGTGTTTATACAAAAATTGTGCAACCTAGGATACCAGTCATTGACTAAACATATATTTCTGCTCAGACTGTATACCTAATTTGCTGATCCTTTCAACAACCAGAAAGGTTTTATACCGGATATTGTACATATTCTTCGATATCACGGCGATATTGCGGATTATTTCACTGTGGATTTTACATTTTCAGATAAAGTGTCATGTAAGTGCATTGTCAACAGTGCTATTGAAACAAAAGAGAGTCGACTTTGGCAATTAAGAATTTCAGCTAGCAATGACTTTAAAAGGTTCTCTGCTTTTCACGACAGTATTACGGAAGCAACAGTGTGGCGCTATCCTGCCAGCAACTCTGAGTTGAAACAAGCGCGATTCATTGCAAAGTTGTGGACTACTATTCCGAACAGCCTATCTAAACATGTGACTTATGTAACATTTTTATAGCTGACATTTATGTGCATATCTGCTGTATTTGTCTTGCTCTATCAGCCATCGGGGATCATTTCTGGGACTTTCTTAACTGGTATTTGTTATATATTTACAATTACTCAGCTAGCCTTACAGGAACAAGAAAGCTATAGGTTTACAGATACGTGTTATCAGTTTGTGCAGGCATATGTTCTGCATATTATAGTCTGTTGAATCGGTCAGCAAATTAGGAATACAGTAGTTTACTCTACTATTCTCCTGTATAGACTTATATGTATATGCGTTTAATTTATATTATGTTTAATTAGTTATTGTTCTGTTTCTTGTATTTGATGTCATTTCATGCTTTACTATTTATCAATCCATAATCTCGTTAAAGAGGAAATAAAGAATGAATGAATGTAACTAACTTCCGTTTAAAAATATACTGAGTATTTATGAAACTAATCTAGTCAGGAGTATCTGAATATCCTGCTTTAAACAGTCATATTTGGCAGACAGGGAGCGCTTTACGTCAAAACTAGGCGATCCTAATTAAGCTGAACGTTTAATAAAACAAACATACGCCATGTAACAGCGAACTGGATTTAATTTTAAAAAAACATACGCCATGTGACGGGAAACTGGATTCAATAAAACAATTACGCCCTGTAACAGCGAACTGGATTTAATAATACAAAACATACGCCATGTAACAGCGAACTGGATTTAATTTTAAAAACATACGCCTTTAACAGCGAACTGGATTTAATAAAACAAAACATACGCCATGTGACAGCGAACTGGATTTAATAAAACAAAACATACGCCATGTGACAGCGAACTGGATTTAATAAAACAAAACATACGCCATGTGACAGCGAACTGGGTTTAATAAAACAAAACATACGCCATGTGACAGCGAACTGGATTTAATAATACAAAACATACGCCATGTAACAGCGAACTGGATTTAATTTTAAAAAACGTACGCCTTTAACAGCGAACTGGATTTAATAAAACAAAACATACGCCATGTGACAGCGAACTGGATTTAATAAAACAAAACATACGCCATGTGACAGCGAACTGGATTTAATAAAACAAAACATACGCCATGTGACAGCGAACTGGATTTAAAAAAACAAAACATACGCCATGTGACAGCGAACTGGATTTAATAATACAAAACATACGCCATGTAACAGCGAACTGGATTTAATTTTAAAAAAACATACGCCATGTGACGGGAAACTGGATTCAATAAAACAATTACGCCCTGTAACAGCGAACTGGATTTAATAATACAAAACATACGCCATGTAACAGCGAACTGGATTTAATTTTAAAAAACATACGCCTTTAACAGCGAACTGGATTTAATAAAACAAAACATACGCCATGTGACAGCGAACTGGATTTAATAAAACAAAACATACGCCATGTGACAGCGAACTGGATTTAATAAAACAAAACATACGCCATGTGACAGCGAACTGGGTTTAATAAAACAAAACATACGCCATGTGACAGCGAACTGGATTTAATAATACAAAACATACGCCATGTAACAGCGAACTGGATTTAATTTTAAAAAACGTACGCCTTTAACAGCGAACTGGATTTAATAAAACAAAACATACGCCATGTGACAGCGAACTGGATTTAATAAAACAAAACATACGCCATGTGACAGCGAACTGGATTTAATAAAACAAAACATACGCCATGTGACAGCGAACTGGATTTAATAAAACAAAACATACGCCATGTGACAGCGAACTGGATTTAATAAAACAAAACATACGCCATGTGACAGCGAACTGGATTTAATAAAACAAAACATACGCCATGTGACAGCGAACTGGATTTAATAATACAAAACATACGCCATGTAACAGCGAACTAGATTTAATTTTAAAAAACGTACGCCTTTAACAGCGAACTGGATTTAATAAAACAAAACATACGCCATGTGACAGCGAACTGGATTTAATAAAACAAAACATACGCCATGTGACAGCGAACTGGATTTAATAAAACAAAACATACGCCATGTGACAGCGAACTGGATTTAATAAAACAAAACATACGCCATGTGACAGCGAACTGGATTTAATAAAACAAAACATACGCCATGTAACAGCGAACTAGATTAAATAATGCAAAACATACGCCATGTGACAGCGAACTGGATTTAATAAAACAAAACATACGCCATGTGACAGCGAACTGGATTTAATAAAACAAAACATACGCCATGTGACAGCGAACTGGATTTAATAAAACAAAACATACACCATGTGACGGGAAACTGGACAAACAATATAACAACGGAGTTTAGATTTTGAACGTAATTTTAATAAATATAACAAAAGATAATTTTAATACCAGAAAATGTTTTATCACCATGCACGGTGAAATTATAAATGTAAAAAGATTAAATATTACAAAAATTATTTAAAATAAATATTGTATAAAATACTATAAAACACATTGTATGGTTAAAAGGTAGTAACTACTTAGAATGAAGTAACTGGTTTTACGAAAAAAAAAAAAATTATTGGAAGTAACAAATCAGAAGTCTGTATCTTTGGGCTATTGTTTCCGCTAAATTATTAGAGACGTGACTGTCAATCTAACGGCATTGCATACACATCTGGAATCATTTCTTATTCAAACTTGCTAAACGCGAATTAAAGTTTATATTGAATGGGTTAAATCCATAGGGGAAAAAAAGAGGGACGCACTCTACTTAAATCTCTCAAAATAACTTATAGTAACCGACTTTTCACAAGAAGACTAGATTGAGGTGGAATTTTACTGATTTTCACAATGATAACATCACATCGCACAAACGTTAAACGTTACAATTTTGTTATAGCATTGTATCACATCCTATATACTTGTGTCTTAATCAATTGACATAAAACAAGTGACATTTTGAGTCGTATCTTTAACAACAAATTCCCATGCCAGAACCTGTTGTTACTCTTGATTTTACTGTTGTTTAAAACCAGACTTTATCAGATAAGAAGTTGATTTAGAGACGTGTTAATAATAACGGTTGAGGGCAAGTCATGAATATTTTATTGTCATAAATTAAATAATATAACTGAACACAACGGAAATAAATATTGCACCCATTAAATATAAATGCACGATTTAAATTGCATTTGAAAATATACATTAAAATGTTCATGTACATTCAACAACCTGTTTTCATTTTAATGTATATTTCAAATGCAAGTATAAAAAACACTCTTAAAGGCTATTGTTCAACAAATTCATCACATTCAATTCTATGTTCATCCACTGAAATGTCACCATCGTCATCATCGCTGTCCTCGCTTTCTTCAAGAAGCGACAAAAGTTCTTCTGCTAAACCGGAAACAGCAGAATTGTTCTGTAGAGAAGCAAGCTCTAAAAGCTGATTTGTTGTTATAGTTTCGCCAGTTGTATATGTCAGAGACATTTCACAGGGTGGTTCTGAGTTTGTATTTGATTCTGTTGCCATGTGAGTATTTGAATCGTCTTGTATAGAAATGCCAGAATCATTTAAATTTATTTGTAAATCAGTTTGGCTATCATAATAAACGTTTCCGAATCTTAACCACTTTTGTTGTTCTTGTAGGTGATGTTTTAATCCAGTAACTAAAGGGTGATCATTTGATAGATGCTCTACCTCCATTAAAAAACGCAAAGCTTCTTCCGCACAATCTTGGTAACCAAGTAAAAATGCTGGCCTGGTATCCATGTTTAAGCCTATCATTGCCGGGTGTTTTATTTCCACGGCCCCAATTTGGTCAGCTGATTCAAGTGTGCGTTCTAATTGTAAGGATTCTCCTAAAAGACAAAATAGAAATTTCATTGCAGAATTCTACTGATTCTCTTATTAATGCACTTTTTAAAAACAAAAACCCATTATATTCCTGTAAACTAAATTTTAGTTTATTGCATTCAAAATTCGTTGTTGTTGGATTAAATAAATAAACAAATAAATAAATAAATAAATAAATAATATTATTGTTTTTCCGACTATTTGTTAACTGTGAGATTCCAAATATACTGACCAGGACAACAGAAAAAATTGTTGGTTAGTGAAAAATAAAGATGTACATCACAAAATAATACAAAACTAATTATTCATACTTCAACTCCATCTAGCAGGGAAACAAGATACAAGAATCTTGATTTTACCATTAAATATTGAACATTACAATTACAAATATTGAATGTTACATTTATAATATTTAAATATTACAACAGCTGACAATGGTTATCACATTATCATCATAATACTGATATTCTTAAAAGAAGCCTTTTTCTAGAACGATCTTATATAAAAAAAAAAAAACTATTAGAAAGTGATTTTATCGTTTACACCGTTTTTCACATATGCGTACATTTCTGTAGATTGATTTATTCCCGTCAGATTTAATATTTAATTTGTGGGCTGAAGTTATGTTCTTTCCATGATGAAAATCATCAGCAATATCCAAATATTTTTCATATGCAAATTGACATTAATTTTACAACAGGTAAATAATTTACCTGCAGTTAAAGATTTATGACATTTAGACCTGTATAGATAGAATCATTTTTTCTCTTAAATATTAAAATTTAAAAATTGGTATTATTTTTATACAGCTAAAACAAAAAGCTGTTCTATATAAAAGCTCTTTAGGACAAGTCAAAACATTTACGCGTGTTATAAATTTTTATGAAAATTCAAAAGTAGCACATGACATATTGTTTTATACATGTTATATTCACCATGCTTGTCCAATCTATGCAAGAGACGGATAGTAATCGTCGTAATTGTGTTGGAGAGGAAAGCAGTGTGTGTGTGTGTGTGTGTGTGTGTGTGTGTGTGTGTGAGAGAGAGAGAGAGAGAGAGAGAGAGAGAGAGAGAGAGAGAGAGAGATATTCCAAAATGCTAATTTTCATGTAGACTGAAGGTATCCGATAATTACTTTATACATCAGCTTAAAAATACAAACCTTCAAAAAGCTTCATTCCTACGGTATCAATAGTGTTGTTATTCGTAATAAATTATTATCTTAAATATATCTTCTCTAACATCCACAAAGAGCAAGTTATGGTATCATGTAAAGAAACTAAAAATCGAACATAGTAGGAGCATTCATCAAGTACTTGTGACTAGACCGGTGATCTATACATGGAATGCACATTACCACAGCCAGCTGTTCTTCTATATACATGTCAGATGGGAAACCTGCCGTGTATAGAATTGCAAGCTGACGGTTGGTTGGGTCGATAGTAACACAAAAGATCTCAAATTTCATTACTAGTAAGAAGTGTGTGAACTCGACACATGTGTAGGAATTCAGGTCAAATCCGTCAATTCATTTATTTACTTTTATTTATTATTGATCTGTTGCATACAAAGGAATAATGACTTTATATTTCACATATGTTTACGTTCATTGATATTTAGGGGTTCTCTGATGTTGTTGATTACATGTTCTGAAAATTTTAGTGAATGATTTGAAAAAAATTTGAACTTGATTGTTATAATATAATACATGAAAGACAAATATATCCCTAGCACACACACACACACACACACACACACACACACACACACACACACTATTTTGCCAAAAAATAACAAGTTTTATTAAATGTGCTATCTAGACCTTTAACGTGTGATCTAGACCTTTAATGATTCGATGATTAACAAATTTGACAAACTTAAGCTGTAGCAATTCAATAGAAATTATCGGTTCGGTTTGTATAAATGTAAACAAACCTTAAAGACGCGGGACAAGCTGTCTATAATTTTGTCCACTCTCAATTAAATTGAACAAAACCTTTTCAATGTCTTTTGCGTGATTTATCACTTACGTCAGGTAAAAACCTACCAAAACAAATTGCCGCGATAAACTCTAATTACATTTTATCATATATCTGTAAAGCGTTAGTGTAGGAGGAATCAAAAAGGTTTACACTTGTGAAATAATTCAAAAAAAATGTAAAAAAAATGTTTTAAGACACGTTATGGTTAATGGATATATTATAAATATGAATTTGAATATGCAATTAGAAAATCGTCTACATTTTTTAAATTGCGTACAGAAATGTGAGTTTTCGGTCATGAAAATAAGGTACATAGGCAAACAGTACTAGTTTGTCAGTGATTTTTAAAAAGTTGAAATTTTCGAATTGAGACAGTATTGTTTTGTAAATTGAAAATGCAAGGGAAATAAATAAATAAATAAATAAATAAATAAATAAATAAATAAATAGATAAATAAATAGATAAATAAATAAATACCTGCAAGATTAATCGAGGTAGATGTTATATAATAACCGTTCAATGTTTGTCCACGTGAAAGTTAGAAGTTAAATTCTGTCAGGGGAATCCGGACACATCACTTAAGTTGAAAATTGTGAAAATAACTTAAATGTCAAAAAAAATTGTATTAATACCAACTGATTTAAAACATCATCCAGAAGTTGAACAAAACGCCTCCCATAAAAATGTAAATCAAAAAGAAAATTAATGGGATTTTTCTAAAATCCATAATCAACATGACGGAGATACGGGTCTACGTTTGACGAATTACTGCTGACCTGTTCTGTAATTTTATTACATTACTTTCGAATTTTAACCCATCATAATTATGTAAATTATACTGGATGAAAGGTTTTCTGGGATCATTTACGAGATCTGTGAATTTGAATAGGTTATAGAGGGTTACTTATTAAACTCGAGATGGTTTTAGTACTGAAAAGTTTTGTAAATACAAAGGATTATAAAACCAAAACCTGGAGATAGTTTAAAAAATTGACAGAATTTCTGTAACTTTTGAAAATCAATTATTTTACACACTTACACACTGGCAAATACATTTACAACAATATATATATATATATATATATATATATATATATATATATATATATATATATATATAGTGTTTATATATTTTATTTACGACCGCTTTCCTGATTTTGAAATTTCGTAAAATAAATGCATAAAATCATACGACATATATTTCGAAAACCTGCAGTGATAGAAAGGTTTGAGAAGAGTAAATATTTACAGAAACATTTAGAAATATGTGGTATTAAACTGATATTTAGTAAATCAGATTAGTTAACGCTCGCACGCGTACACTCTAATTCGCCATTACATCCTATTATGAAGATAGTGTATTTATGTGTAACTTTGCATTAGTAATCGTAATAAAATTGTCATTATTGCAATACAAAATAAAATTTCTACTTTAATTTACGTATTTTCTATTAAAAAAAAAAAAAAAAAAAAAAAAAAAAATAATAATAATTAATAATAATAATAATAATCCAAAATTATAAGCAAAAAATCCGATCAATGGTAAATAATGTCATAAATAGTTTATCACCGATAAGTTCAACTATTACTTGATTTTATCGGGAAAATCACCTAGGTCGCAAAATCTTAAGATCAATGATCATTTAATCCTCTCACATGACCTGTCATTTTGACTTATGATGTTTGATAAACCAATAGGTGTTGACACTGTTCACTTTTATATTTACACCTAATCTGATTACATTCAGGTAATAGTGTTAAAAGTAACGCACTGCCACAGCTGATAAACACTTCATATGACAATTTTACTCTAAGTTTAGAGTCAGCTGAAAAAACGAAACAAAAACGTTTCAAATTACATAGCAAAAGTCCTGAAAATTCTTATTTTACCAGACGAACTGCTGAATAATTTGTCACAACAAATCCCAGGTTAAGCTTTGGCGAGCACGTCAGTAGTCAAATTATAACTAGATTAAATAATTTGTATTACTTTAAAAAGACAGAATCTGTCTTAATTGGACTTGATGACTTATTCATCATTTTAAAAAGAGGAGTACAAAGCGGGCATTTCGTAAATGGTCACGGTGGGAGGAACTGGAGTACCCCCGGGGGCACTCTACACGATGCAAAGCGCTATGATCCGTAAGCAGACTGTATTTATCACTCGAAATCGACTCCATCAATACATGGAAACGAACAGACTCTCCACAAAAGTAGATTACAATGAAATATCGAAGTCCCATTGATTGTGTATAATGGAACTTAGAAATGCAGCTTATATTGTGTTTTGAAAGAACCTTGGCGGTATTGACAACAAACTGGTAAAGAGACATGATAAATTACTACGTAATTGACTGCCAACTTTAACACTGTCTTCATTTTCTATCCCCAGTTTTCCAATTTATTAACTCACTTACCCATTTTTTCATTCAAGTCTACTGTGCGATCATCTCGACAACTATGAGTAACATTTACTGAGCCATAATCTGTATTTGTCGCCTGAAAGTAAAATTATATTTTTAACTACAACGGTAACGCACCTCGGCTAAATGAAACCACGGACATTTCAATTAATGATACAAGAGTTTCTTTACTCTCGCACCAAATAGAATGTTTAACCTTTAAATCAATCACTATATGTAAACGGCAGTTTCTGAACATTCGCACATAGAGACTTTACAACAAATGACTTTAAACTGACGTCCGTCAGTATATAAATAAACTCTCTTGATCTAAATATTTTGCTATTTTTTTTAAATCGCATTACATCGTACCGACAACGACACCTTATCTTAACGAACCTGCTGAAAAATTCTTTTAGTAACTAGTATTTGGAAAAAATCAACCGACTAGATGAAAAAAAAAGCAATTAGCATTTTGTTCTCTTAATTTAACCTATGTCATGAGTGAGAAATTCGTATATGGTTCTTTATACGCTGTTTACTTAACACGCTTCAAACGCCATATGTGAATTTTAAATGCTGTTATATCAAATTTAAATGAACATAATGTATTGTTTTGTAAATAATGATCAGCTTTATATTGGAGAAGTTAATATTCTATCATTAAGAATTAGTCGGACAGATGACACCTATATATAAAGCATACATTTAAACAGATAAAACCAATGAATGTTTATAATAACTCCATCTTACCAGATGTCAAATAAAGAACTTTAGATTATTTCTATGGTTTTAATAATCATTTCTGACAACTAAATCGTAAACAATATATTCAGAATACATATGTCGTTGTGACTTCTACATACATGTAGTGATTAGTATATACTGTTGTGACATCTACATGATAAACAGTATACACTGTTGTGACATCTAAATGTATATCATAAACAGTATACACTGTTGTGACATCTAAATGTATATCATAAACAGTATACACTGTTGTGACATCATAAACAGTATGTATATCATAAACAGTATACACTGTTGTCACATCTATATCATAAACAGTATACACTGTTATCACATCTACATCATAAACAGTATATACTGTTGTGACATCTAAATGTATATCATTAACAATATACACTGTTGTGACTGTTGTACTTCTATATCTTAAACAGTATACACTATTGTGAAACCTTTCATCATAAACAGTATACACTGTTGTGATATCTATATCATAACAGTATACACTTTTGGGATATCTATATCATAAACGGTATACACTGTTTTTACATCTATATATCATAAACAATATACACTGTTTTCACATCTATATCATAAACGGTATACACTGTTGTGACACCTATAAAATTAACAGCATGCTGTTTGTACTTCTTTATCATAAACAGTATACACTTTTGTGATATATATATCATAAACGGTATACACTGTTGTGACACCTATAAAATAAACAGCATGCTGTTGGTACTTCTTTATCATAAACAGTATACACTTTTGTCGCATCTATATCATAAACAGTATGCACTTTTGTGGTATCTATATCATAAACAGTATACACTATTGTGACATCTACATCATAAACAGTATACACTGTTGTGATATCTATATCATAAACAGTATACACTATTGTGACATCTACATCATAAACAGTATATACTGTTGTGATATCTTTATCATAAACAGTATACACTTTTGTGGTATCTATATCATAAACGGTATACACTATTGTGACATCTACATCATAAACAGTATACACTGTTGTGATATCTTTATCATAAACAGTATACACTGTTGTGATATCTTTATCATAAACAGTATACACTTTTGTGGTATCTATATCATAAACAGTATACACTATTGTGACATCTACATCATAAACAGTATACACTGTTGTGATATCTATATCATAAACAGTATACACTGTTGTGATATCTATATCATAAACAGAATATGTTGTTGTAACTCTAATAGCATTTCAGTATATGCTGTTGTGACTTTTTGTCATTATCATTATATGCTGTTGTGACGTTTTGTCATAATCATTATATGCTGTTGTTACTTATATATCTAAGCAGTATGTGTTGTTGTGACTTCAAAATCATGAACAGTATTATTAAAAAATACTTTCAAAACGAATTCTTGAAAAAATCGAATACCGTGAAAGCTGCGTTTTTCAATTTTCTGAATTTTTTTTTGATTTTCTAAAAATATATTTTTTTTAAAATAGATATCCTCTAACCACGATCCGTGAGATTTATTTTCTAAAATTTTATTTCTTTTAGCTGTAAATAAATCCTCTGACCCGTTGGTCAATGTTTTACGATGGTACTTATGAGCTTGGAGCATGCGCACGGATTTACGAAAAACCCATGAATCGAAGGTGAAACATGACAAATTGCATTAATTGTCCTTAATTAATATTCAGATGTATTTGAAATGGTGTTATGTATCCCTTACTAAGTCACAAATGACAAATTCAACCGAGTTCTGTGTTTAATTTATCGTATTTTACCGTTTTAAAACTTGTGTTTAAATTACCCGGGTTTTGATGACGTAACCATGTTCTAATATTAGATCCCAAAATGATGCTGCATCTCGCTGGGTAATAACTGTAATGTCTGTATTTATTCGAGCTTTTATCGTTGAACCAAATGTAACATTGTTCATTAGAAACATCATTAATTAGATTAGCACCGTTTTAATTTTTTCTTTGGAAAACTTAATGCAGCTTTAAAATCAATAGATAAACAAAAATTTAGGTCGTGACGCATTCAAAGATAAACGAGTTTCTATCACTAGACGAAGGGGATGTTTATGTTGAGCCTCCGGTGCTACCACGTAATTACAATGGCATAAAAGCAGGTCACGGCATTTAGTTAAGGTAGATGTTAAACCAAGCTATATAGGCAAGTATTGTGTAAGGGAATTTTACCTGTACTAGACTTAAATGGCAAAATTTATGACATACGTCTGCGCTCGTGCTGAACAGACGACAACGACACGCGCCTGTTAAAAATTAAAATATTTGAGGACAGGCGTTGTTTGTTTCGCTGTGTGTTGATTCCTCGGATTATTTTCAAATGCGGGATTTCTGGAAAATAAACCTTTGTTGTTAAATTTGATAAATTGATATTTAAATAAATTAAAGCCTTAGAAATATTTTACTGTTGGGTCAAAATGAATAAAAGCCTTGATTATACGTATTGTTACAGAAATATTGCTAACTAGATCTAAATGAAAATTACAAGTAAAACAGGGGATTATACGGGCCTTATTTAATATGATAACTAATGTTGTTATATAGTTATTATTCTATAACATGCCTGTATTTAAGGCGATCACAAATTGCTTAAAATTTGTAGAAAATTAACAGTAAAAGGGTTTTGGTGTCTGTTCGTGTAAAGACGGTTACACAAGGATAAACGTATTGTCTAAATCAATTAAATGACAGATGTTAAACAGCCATCGAGACAGATGTTTAGCCTATAGACAAATATATATCGGTACTAATAACAAATTACAGCGATTTTTAAAACCCGCATGTAAAAGAACTCGTGATATATTACAGATTTGCAATTTTAATACATCACTTTAAGTTCCTGATGTTAGTCATTCAGACTTACGGTTTTAAAATTTTATTTTAGGTCGATAATCTTAGCCTTTTTTAATTGATAGTTACAGATAATGTTAAGAAATTTTTATAATGAATTAAACTGAACAAAAATTGTGATTTTGTTTATATATTTGATAGCACCTGCACTTTTATTCTTAGCTTAAAGTCTACATTAATTCCGGGGATATAGGTTATTACGATAATGTGATTAAACATTGAATATTTTATAATTCGACCAACTACACATTTCGGATACAAACGACGACTGTTAGTTTTTGTGATTTTATAATTGGAACAATATACAATTCCAGAACCATAGCAGTATGGCTAAATTATCAAATTTGATATGATGAAACCAGACTTGGATCGAACTCACAGCAGTGAAACACGTTCGATTTTTATGTTTTATTTAGATGTTATTTACATAAAAGGGGGATAAATTTTAACAATTTAAACTAAAATAAAAATAAAATTAAAATCATTTTTAATAAATACTCTGCTATATTAAGACATGTATGTAACACCCAATAATTATTACAATACCATGGTTTATTGTTCGGCAATAATAATATCAGAATATAATATGGAACTTAAGAAACATAAAAAAGACTTTACAAGTATATACAACGATTGAGTATTCCATCACTACAGATGGACACTAGGAATAACATTTCAAAACATTTGAGTTGGCCTATCCAAAGTATTGCTCGAATGTGATGTTAGCTATCCAACGCAAAAATCGCATGATATAACCAGCAGAAAACAACGTTTTTGTATGTGTGTGTGTGTTTTTTTTTTTAAAATTATTCTAATTTTCTGTCATTTTAATGCCAGTCGGGTGTAAGAAAATATGAGTCCATGAACTGCGCCAGGGTGTTATATTGATACCTAGAAAGGTTTTATCATCGAAACACCTTGAATGATTCAAGCTAAGTCTATTTAAATATGATTAATCTTATATAGTGTTACTTCTTCAAAAGTTTCTGCTGTCTTAAAATAAATTTAATAATAATAATAAATACTTAAAGTGTCACATAATAATCTACATTTTGAAATAAACAAAAATCTTCAGATAAAACAAGATTAATATCCAGTAAATATTATGACTTACGAGACACTAAAAAAGCATAAAAGTTCATACATAGACATATACAATATTAGTCTAGATAAAGTACATCGTAAAATTTTGCATTACATGAAATGAAATGCTTATTTAATAGATAAAATTTCCTTCAATTGAAGGATTTATATAAAAATGTTCCTTAAATGGCTGCATCGACGGATTTTTTATTATTCGTGGTGTTTTCAGAAAAAAATAACTTTAAGACATTTATAATTATTTCACACGTTTGCTTACAATGTTATTCACCCTCAATATGTTTAATACTAAAAGAAGCATCGAGTTATTCTAATGTGTATTAAGTTTCCTTAGTAACATAAAAGATTAACAACTCAAGTAAAACCAAAGAAAAATTACCCATGATACAAGTTTGCACAAAAATCGTTTTTAGAATTTCAGACTCCTTCTCTCTCAATCCGGTCCATGATATTGAATATATATATATATATATATATATATATATATATATATATATATATATATATATATATATATGTGTGTGTGTGTGTGTGTGTGTGTGTGTGTGTGTGTGTGTGTGTGTGAATTGCCCTCAGTTTTTGTGGAAACAGAGAATGGTCGAAAATGAAAATACAATCATTGATATAATTATGCTTTATTGTAAGAAATTACAACTTTTTCAAAATATTTAAAATTTAATTCATTTATATTTTGTAACTTCAGATAAACGATCTAGTTTTTCCCTTTTTTACCTTGTAATTCATATAACTTACCGGTTGTTCTGTTTTAACAACATCCATTTCGAGATTTTAAGATTCAAACAAATCAATTTTTTAAGATAAACTATTGAATTTAACGTTTTTTTTTTGTTCAAAATTAAATTTTAATAAGCTACTTTTTACTGTCTTTGTTTTTCGAGCATTCCTACACACGCTAACCAATCAGTATTCTTCTTTAAGCGCGTGCTGGATGGCAGACTTTTTAATATTACAAATTCAAAAACACCTGTCTCACGACCGCTTCGCGGAAAATAAGTTCAGTGAAACGTTGCAAAACATGCAAATGCGCTCAGGGTGTTCTGTATGCATTTTGGAGTAAAATGCACATATTGTCCAAACAATATACTTGTATCATAGAGCAAATAAATCAATCAATAAAAAATAACCATGTTTTTTCACTAGTTAATAAAATCTGTTAATCATCAAAGTAAACATCAAGTTCCACCAATTTATATTCATGGTTGACAATACGAACATTAATACATTTATATTTCATTTATTTACAAAATTCGAAGGTATGTTATAAATTTAACTAACAAACACCTAACGATGTCTTTTACTTGGTCTCAATCTCGTCTCAAAATTAACGAAATATAGATCATGAAAAGATTATTAAATAATATTTATCCAAAAAATAAATAATAAATAAAAATAAATAAATAAATAAAATAAATAAATAATTTTAAAAAAAATTATATTATTATGCGTTCGTCAATATTAATATGAAAGTGTACGTACCATTGAAATAACGGACATTATTTGAACAACCAATAACTTAAATGTTTGAAGAAACTAAAATCTCTGATTTCTAAACTTCCGTAGCAAAACAACACAACGGCGAACAATTTTACTACAATATCTCAAATATAATAATATTATATATGTGTAGAATTCAAATGTAGAAGTGTTTAGTTTTGGTAACGTGTAGATACTATAAATACATCAATGGCCGTGTTTTATCGGGGACATGGTTGGACGCTTTAAACAACTGGGACTTTTTCTCAATGTTCCAGAAGCCCAATCTTCCTTTGTCGGTAATATTCATCGGTTCAAGATCAAAGAGATATCCGTCACGTGGTTATAGCATAAATGCAGCAATATGCAAATTAAAGTACGGGTTTCCGTCAAATAGCCATGTCCGTAATAATTAGAATTTTGTAAAAACGGTTTTCGATTTAAAAACTGCGAACGCGTCCTTCATTTACTCGTAACACCTGCCCACGATTCTTACATCAAAGACCAAAGTACGAAAAGTCGCATGCAGATGGTGTGTACATTGACCAATGAGGAGCTTGTAACAGGGGGAACAACGCCAGAGGACGTAAAAGTTGGACGACCGAATGAGAGGCCAAACTTCACTGTTTCTCATCTTTTTTTTTTCATATTATCAGTTAGGAAATGTAAACACAAAACATCAAAGGCTATCTGTTTAAGTTTTAATACGATTTACACGTTACATTATCGTTTGTTTGTTTACATTAAAATATCATCAATCACAATAAATCTGTAAAAACATATAATACTTGAAGATAGAAAAATGGTTGTAATAACAATATGATTAAGAAGTTTGTCAGGCGAAGCGAAATAAAAAAAAAAATAACATACATGTAAAGTTTTAAAATATAGTATTCGATTTTGGAATATTGATATTCATATAGATAAACAATTTAATAATTGTCTTAACAAATTTAAGTCTCATTATACCTTTGATTAAAACTGTCTCTAAATATTTAAAATTAACTCGGTACACAACAAATACCTAATAAATTGTTGTTAACGCCACTTACCTTTATATGGTGTCACAATATAAAGCAAGTAATATATTATTTTATCCTCTGCATTTCAGATTCAAATCCGAGTAAAAATTTCATAATATTTTCCTTATGACATTCATCAAAATAACTTTTATAATTTCATATTTTCTTTTTTTTCAAAATTCATCCAAATAATGCCTTTTGAAAATATTGACACATATATTCATAGTCATAAAGTTTTGCAGTCATTCAGCAAAAATGAAAATATTCATATCGTCTACAATCTTTTCCCGCCGGTTTAACACCTGTTCATTTTATTCAGGTCATTCAGCACGTAGGAGAGTGACCCAGGTAAAACCTTTGTGTTTTAGTACGACCGCTCTAGTTTGTTTACATTTTTTAAAAAGCTGTAATTCAATAAATAAATAAATAAAATAAAAAATTGAAACACTAAAAAAAATTAAGACGAGATAATGCTTACTACAAGAATCATCTAACACAATTATTTTCAGATTTATTACATTCTTTACAAATTTTATTTCCTGTTGTGCCCAGCAGTGATGTTTAGGAATGTTTAAAGTCGAGCTAAGATTTTTAAAACGTTACCTAGCCACGAGCCAACGATTGATAGAAGTGTGTTTGTCACGTGACAAAACGTAAAATGATGAGATTTGGTATGCTTGATTAAAATATTATCAGAGGCTCCAAAGGAGTATATTTGACAAGTCATTCGCTACAATACCACCTTGAAGGATATCACAGGGAATGAAATTTCTAGTTGGAAAGCGAGTTAACAATAAATGAAATTACTCGCACTGAAAATTATGCGATTTTCACATAATTAACAATGGCTAGATCATTCAGCTTACGGATACCTAGAATCTTATGTACGGAAACAGGACTATTATCGATATTTGTCTTGTTTTCATTCAGATCTTATAAAATGTAAATAAGAATTATCTGTATATAAATCACAATGTTTTCTAACCAAGCTGAATGTGAATTAAAACCGAAATATTCTACTTTTAGTAAAGGTTAGACGGCAATAAGACAACTGAAGTTAGTGGGGATAGATTGCAATAACACAACTGAAGTTAGTGGGGATAGATGTCAATAAGACAACTGAAGTTAGTGGGGATAGATGACAATAAGACAACTGAAGTTAGTAGGGATAGATGGCAATAAGACAACTGAAGTTAGTGGAGGTAGATGGCAATATGACAAATGAAGTTAGTGGGGGTAGATGGCAATATGACAACTGAAGTTAGTGGGGGTAGATGGCAACAAGACAAATGAAGTTTGTAGGGTTAGATGTAAATAAGACAACTGAAGTTAGTTGGGTTAGATGGCAATAAGACAAATGAAGCTAGTGGGGTTAGATGGCAATAAGACAACTGAATTTAGTTGGGGTTATATGTCAATAAGACAAATGAAGTTAGTGGGGTTTGATGACTGTATAAGACAACTGAAGTTATTAGGGTTAGATGACAATAAGACAACTGAAGGTAGTGGGGTTTGATGACAATAAGACAAATGAAGTAAGTGGGTTAGATGGCAATAAGACAACTGAAGTCAGTGGGGTTACATAGCAATAAGACAAATGAAGTTTGTAGGGTTATATGTCAATAAGACAACTGAAGTAAGTGGGGGTTATATGTCAATAAGACAACTGAAGTTAGTGGGGGTTATATGTCAATAAGACAAATAAAGTAAGTGGGGTTTGATGACAATAAGACAAATAAAACAAGTGGGTTAGATGGCAATAAGACAACTGAAGTTAGTGGGGTTAGATAGCAATAAGACAACTGAGGTTAGTGGGGGTTTTATGTCAATAAGACAAATGAAGTAAGTGGGGTTTGATGAGAATAAGACAAATGAAGTAAGTCGGTTAGATCGCAATAAGACAACTGAAGTTAGTGGGGTTAGATAGCAATAAGACAACTAAAGTTAGTGGGGTTAGATGACAATAAGACAAATGAAATTATTAGGGTTAGATGGCAATAAGACAAATAAAGTTAGTAGGGGTTAGATGGCAATGAGACAATTGAAGTAAGTAGGGTTAGATGACAATAAGACAACTGAAGTTAGTGGGGTTAGATGACAATAAGACAAATGAAATTATTAGGGTTAGATGGCAATAAGACAAATGAAGTTAGTGGAGGTAGATGGCAATATGACAAATGAAGTTAGTGGGGGTAGATGGCAATAAGACAAATGAAGTTAGTGGGGGTAGATGGCAATATGACAACTGAAGTTAGTGGGGATAGATGACAATAAGACAACTGAAGTTAGAAGGGATAGATGGCAATAAGACAACTGAAGTTAGTGGAGGTAGATGGCAATATGACAACTGAAGTTAGTGGGGGTAGATGGCAATAAGACAAATGAAGTTAGTGGGGGTAGATGGCAATATGACAACTGAAGTTAGTGGGGGTAGATGGCAATAAGACAAATGAAGTTAGTGGGGGTAGATGGCAATATGACAACTGAAGTTAGTGGGGGTAGATGGCAACAAGACAAATGAAGTTTGTAGGGTTAGATGTAAATAAGACAAATGAAGAAAGTTGGGTTAGATGGAAATAAGACAAATGAAGCTAGTGGGGTTAGATGGCAATAAGACAACTGAATTTAGTTGGGGTTATATGTCAATAAGACAACTGAAGTTAGTGGGGTTTGATGACTGTATAAGACAACTGAAGTTATTAGGGTTAGATGACAATAAGACAACTGAAGGTAGTGGGGTTTGATGACAATAAGATAAATGAAGTAAGTGGGTTAAATGGCAATAAGACAACTGAAGTCAATGGGGTTACATAGCAATAAGACAAATGAAGTTTGTAGGGTTATATGTCAATAAGACAACTGAAGTTAGTGGGGGTTATATGTCAATAAGACAACTGAAGTTAGTGGGGGTTATATGTCAATCAGACAAATGAAGTTAGTGGTGTTTGATGACAATAAGACAAATAAAGTAAGTGGGTTAGATGGCAATAAGACAACTGAAGGTAGTGGGGTTTGATGACAATAAGACAAATGATGTTAGTGGGGGTTTTATGTCAATAGGACAAATGAAGTAAGTGGGATTTGATGACAATAAGACAAATGAAGTTTGTAGGGTTATATGTCAATAAGACAACTGAAGTTAGTGGGGGTTATATGTCAATAAGACAACTGAAGTTAGTGGGGGTTATATGTCAATAAGACAAATGAAATAAGTGGGGTTTGATGACAATAAGACAAATAAAGTAAGTCGGTTAGATAGCAATAAGACAACTAAAGTTAGTGGGGTTAGATGACAATAAGACAAATGAAATTATTAGGGTTAGATGGCAATAAGACAAATAAAGTTAGTGGGGTTAGATGACAATAAGACAAATAAAATTATTAGGGTTAGACGGCAATAAGACAAAGTTAGGGGGTTAGATGGCAATAAGACAAATGAAGTAAGTGGGGTTAGATGACAATAACACGAATGAAGTTTGTAGGGTTAGATGTCAATATGACAAATGAAGTTAGTGGGGATTAGATGGCAATAAGACAAATGAAGTAAGTGGGGTTGGATGGCAATAAGACAACTGAAGTTAGTGGGGTTAGATGACAATAAGACAAATGAAGTAAGTGGGGTTAGATGACAATAAGACAACTGAAGTTAGTAGGTTTAGATGGCAATAAGACAACTGAAGTAAGTGGGGTTAGATGAAAATAAGACAAATGAAGTAAGTGGGGTTAGATGACAATAAGACAACTGAAGTAAGTGGGGTTAGATGACAATAAGACAACTGAAGTAAGTGGGGTTAGATGACAATAAGACAAATGAAGTAAGTGGGGTTAGATGGCAATAAGACAAATGAAGTAAGTGGGGTTAGATGACAATAAGACAACTGAAGTTAGTAGGTTTAGATGGCAATAAGACAACTGAAGTAAGTGGGGTTAGATGACAATAAGACAAATGAAGTAAGTGGGGTTAGATGACAATAAGACAACTGAAGTAAGTGGGGTTAGATGACAATAAGACAACTGAAGTTAGTAGGGATAGATGGCAATAAGACAACTGAAGTTAGTGGAGGTAGATGGCAATATGACAAATGAAGTTAGTGGGGGTAGATGGCAATATGACAACTGAAGTTAGTGGGGGTAGATGGCAACAAGACAAATGAAGTTTGTAGGGTTAGATGTAAATAAGACAACTGAAGTTAGTTGGGTTAGATGGCAATAAGACAAATGAAGCTAGTGGGGTTAGATGGCAATAAGACAACTGAATTTAGTTGGGGTTATATGTCAATAAGACAAATGAAGTTAGTGGGGTTTGATGACTGTATAAGACAACTGAAGTTATTAGGGTTAGATGACAATAAGACAACTGAATTTAGTTGGGGTTATATGTCAATAAGACAAATGAAGTTAGTGGGGTTTGATGACTGTATAAGACAACTGAAGTTATTAGGGTTAGATGGCAATAAGACAAATGAAGTTTGTAGGGTTAGATGTCAATATGACAAATGAAGTAAGTGGGGATTAGATGGCAATAAGACAACTGAAGTAAGTGGGGTTGGATGGCAACAAGACAACTGAAGTTAGTTGGATTAGATGTCAATAAGACAAATGAAGTAAGTGGGGTTAGATGACAATAAGACAACTGAAGTTAGTGGGGTTAGATGGCAATAAGACAAATGAAGTAAGTGGGGTTGGATGGCAACAAGACAACTGAAGTAAGTGGGATTAGATGTCAATAAGACAAATGAGATAAGTGGGGTTAGATGACAATAAGACAACTGAAGTAAGTGGGGTTGGATGGCAACAAGACAACTGAAGTAAGTGGGATTAGATGTCAATAAGACAAATGAAGTAAGTGGGGTTAGATGACAATAAGACAACTGAAGTTAGTGGGGTTAGATGGCAATAAGACAAATGAAGTAAGTGGGGTTATATGACAATAAGACAACTGAAGTTAGTGGGGTTAGATGGCAATATGACAAATGAAGTTTGTAGGGTTAGATGTCAATATGACATATGAAGTTAGTGGGGATTAGATGGCAATAAGACAAATGAAGTAAGTGGGGTTGGATGGCAACAAGACAACTGAAGTTAGTGGGGTTAGATGACAACAAGACAACTAACGTTAGTGGGGGTAGATGGCAACAAGACAAATAAAGTTAGTGAGGATAGATGGCAACAAGACAACTGAAGTTAGTAGGGTTAGATGTTTATAAGACAAATGTAGCTAAGTTTCCTCTCAGTGTTGAAATGATTGATCAAATCAAGATGTCAATAAGACAAATGAAGTAAGTGGGGTTTGATGACAATAAGACAACTGAAGTTAGTGGGGTTAGATGGCAATAAGACAACTGAAGTAAGTGGGGTTGGATGGCAACAAGACAACTGAAGTAAGTGGGATTAGATGTCAATAAGACAAATGAAGTAAGTGGGGTTAGATGACAATAAGACAACTGAAGTAAGTGGGGTTGGATGGCAACAAGACAACTGAAGTAAGTGGGATTAGATGTCAATAAGACAAATGAAGTAAGTGGGGTTAGATGACAATAAGACAACTGAAGTTAGTGGGGTTAGATGGCAATAAGACAAATGAAGTAAGTGGGGTTATATGACAATAAGACAACTGAAGTTAGTGGGGTTAGATGGCAATATGACAAATGAAGTTTGTAGGGTTAGATGTCAATATGACAAATGAAGTTAGTGGGGATTAGATGGCAATAAGACAAATGAAGTAAGTGGGGTTGGATGGCAACAAGACAACTGAAGTTAGTGGGGTTAGATGACAACAAGACAACTAAAGTTAGTGGGGGTAGATGGCAACAAGACAAATAAAGTTAGTGAGGATAGATGGCAACAAGACAACTGAAGTTAGTAGGGTTAGATGTTTATAAGACAAATGTAGCTAAGTTTCCTCTCAGTGTTGAAATGATTGATCAAAGTAAAGACTACAGTATTTTTTATCGTAAAAAAGAGAATGACCATTTTCAACTAAACATAATTAATTTAAATATACGTGACAGATATATTTCAAATCGCAGTGGAAAAAGTTTGCCAGTTTATAAAAGAGTGGATTTAATGATAAAATTGTAGGTATAGAAGTTAATGTTAATGTGTGCAAAATAGAACTGACATCAATGTTACAGGATATAATTAACAAACTAGCAATATCAAAACCTGGAAATGAGGAAAATAAGGTTGATCTGCCAATAAATAAATAAATAAATAAATAATAATAATTACCGAAAATAAAAGGAGTGGATATATATTTTGAGAGATACTTGGGATTGTTAATTAGATTATTTTGGTAATGAAGAAGTAGATCTAATTTTAAAAAAAGGCTTTTAATTTCTTTGAAATGTTTGTTGCCTTTTCTTAGTTAAGTTTCTTTTCTCTGAAGCGAACAATTGCCTTCTCAGATGTTATATTATGTTGTTCTTCATATGAAGAAATAAGCGGATTGCAGTTTTCAGGAATAAGACAACACAATTCAAGGCCTGTGATTAGCTAGAAAAAAGAGCATGTCGAAAATACGGTCTAAAAACGGATTGTTCACAACACTTGTCTTTTGTTAACAATTTGCATTCATCAGGAGTCGGCTATTTATTTACAATCGAATAAATCTTGTATTACACTGAACAGTATTTGTCTTGTTTATCAACGATTAACTTACAACAAAAAGTAATAATTCTAGTTTTAACAATGATACTAAGTGATTGTCTTTCAAGTCCACCATAAACATTAAAATTTGGTGATTTTTATCTTTAGTTTGCAAAAATTTTAAATGAATCTTTCGAATATATTTATATTCTTTAAACCCCATTGTTTACATTCGTATAGTAAAATAAATACTACAATTGTATTAAAAGTTCCATTTGACATACAATTGATAAATTACAATAAGTAGCCTTTTGTATGACAAAATACATTGTAATACAATCCAAAAGGAGCACATGAAAATTTAGTAAATAAAAAAAATTAAAAAGTATATTTCTTTTAGTCCGTATTTTGTTGTTTGGGGAATTAGCTGGTAGTCTGTAGTTTTAGTTAAATAAAACTAGAAGTCCAAGATAAAGTTCACTGTCTTGTATTGTAAATATTCGTTAAAATGAAATATATATAAGAAACTATAAAACAATCCGTATTGCGAAATTATATAAAATATACGAAATAAATGGTTTTTCGTTTTAATTAAAACTTCAGTCACTTAGCCGGGCTCCGAATAGACTGCCGAAGCAGTGTCAAAATTTAGTTTACATGGAAATCGAAAATAACTTTTAACCAATTAAATCACAGAAGAAATGTGACTATCCAATCAAATAACGCGACTTAACAATATGGTCGCTAGGTATTACCTGAGAGGATTGACATGAAAAAAATAATTATTAAGTTAACTGGTCGATATAAGTGTTAATTACGTCCTTTTTAGAGACCGAGATTATCCTTCAGTTGTTTTAACAATATCCTTAAAAATTAAGAAAATGCCGAAAAATATAGAATAAGTAATCTCGAGGTGTCACTCAATCTAAAGCTGACTTGTTACGTAAAACGCTTATTGAATAAATCTTTATACAAAAACTGCAAAAAATGAAAAGAAAAAAGATTAACTGTAGAAAATAAGTTTTAAACTAAAGTTACTTATAGTAATAATAAAATCAAAATATTCCTTATTTAATTAAAAATGTTAAATCAAAAGTTTTGAATTTTTATGAAATAATACAATTCAAAAGTAGCACATGACAACTCTAATAACCAAATAGTGTTTTGTATTATAAAAAGAACCATGTCATGTAAAAATAATACCAAGATGTTTATATTCATCAACCGTTTCTAAGTATGTATTATTAACAATAAAAGTAGATACACAAAGTTTTCTACCCTGGAGAAAATTAGATTTTTTGTTTTGTTAACATTTACAGTTAATGTTCTACTCGATAATATTTTGAAAAAGTTGGAAGTTTCAGATAATAGCACCGTATTGTGTGAAAGCTTTAGACAATATATAATTTACAATCAGAGACATCAAAACCATTTGTCTTGATTTAAATGATGTGATTCTTAATAAACAAAAGTCCTGATAATAATGTCCTTGTGGTTATATATTTTTATTGAAAAAAAGTAGGACAAAAATAAGGACAAATCATTTAATTTTAAACATTTATAAAAATCCAAAATCAGCACACATGATTAAAAATAAGAAACAATATAATATGAATGACATTTATTGAAATACACCTATCTTGTTAATGAACTCATAAAGGCTTTTTATATTTATGCAGTTTTACAAACAACCATGAAAAACGAACGTCTGGTTGGAAAGAAATTTGATTAACTGTCAGAAAAACTTTTAATAATGTACATAACTGTTCTTGTATAATTCCAAAAAATTCCAATTTTTAACATAAGTTGAAATAATTCGGACTTGGAAGAGTTGAACAATATCTACATGTATGTATTGCGTGAAACGTCAACAGTTCAAATTTGGCAACATTCGGGTTAACATAAGTTTGAAGTTACTTCTTTTTATTAACTAATGAGTAATAAAACAATATTTTAAAAAGGTGAAGGGAAAATAATACAGAATAAATCTTCATCATAAAGTTGTGTTTATTATCACCAAGCATCTATAAATGAACTTAACATTTTCTTTAAACCGTTGAAGAAAAAAATAATATAAAAAAATAACAATATCTAGGTGGTCTACTCAAGATGCGTTTATGCGAGAAAATTAACCTTAGGTTACATGAACGACATTGGTTGTTTTAGCAAATCGTGCTAATTTTTCAACTTATGCTAATACGTGTCACGGCATTATTAATGTATAGTTTTATACATATATTTTTCATTTTTCGGGGTTTGAAACAAACGGAGTACATTATCTTGTGCGAGAAAATTGATTGGTTTTGTTTTCATAACACCACAGTTTGCTCCAATAGGTAAGAAGTGGTCGACTAATGACATGATGAATAGACCATTACATGGCAGTAAGAGATTGTTTGATTAATCAGCATTTTATTTCAAATTGAAATGTTAGGTTTTACGGTTGACAATTTTGCAAGTAATGGGTTCTCCATATACATGTTGTATTATACATTTGCGCAAATTCGATTCGGATCTGGGAAACTCCAGTCGTCTTTAGAAAACCATTCCTTACTGTTTAAATGGGCAATAACGAGAAGCTAATGGATGATTTATGAAAAAAAATTATTTTAAAATAAATGTACTTGATATGATAGACAAGTCAAAGAGCTATTTAAACAACTGTTTAATATATTTATAAGTTGCGCCATTTTGATACAGCCCGCTGCAAAACTTAACATCTACTTAAAGCCTTTTTAACAAATTCTTCTTATTGTGTAATATTTTATTTTGAAACTAAACTTTATGTGCTTATCAACAATTTAGTTAATTTATTAGTTTTTACCATTTTTACATTTGTCCATAAAATATCTGCCATCTATTGAAATTCAATTTTCCTTCGGATGGTACGAATAAAGCGGGATGTACTTCTTCGATTAACTCTGAAATAAAATAAATTGTATATGGTAGATAATTTTACGCGCTATATAATGAACAGTTTTATATATTTGTCAGCTGCGCCATTATAATATACGGAGCCCGTTAGGTGACATGTTAAATATTTTTTTTATTTCGTTCCCTCGAAATAATAATTCGTTATCTCGAAATAATATTTCGTTACCACGAAATACTATTTCGTTATTTCGAAATAATAATTCGTTATCTCGAAATATTATTTCGTTCCCTCGAAATATTATTTCGTTCCCTCGAAATAATAATTCGTTATCTCGAAATAATAATTCGTTATCTCGAAATAATATTTCGTTACCATGAAATACTATTTCGTTATCTCGAAATATTATTTCGTTCCCTCGAAATAATAATTCGTTATCTCGAAATATTATTTCGTTCCCACGCAATACTATTTCGTTTTCTCGAAATAATATACATGTGTGTTGTTTACTTTCCTACGAGCGATTTGTTTCAGTTACTGTTTTACTTTCCTACAAGCGATTTGTTTCAGTTACTGTACGGTGAAACTAAGTCTAGGAGACAATTTAAGCACGGTAAGTATTTTAAACTTATGGTACTGTTTTATCAAAGTTAATTTTCAAAGAAGATATTGAATCATAAACTAATATTCACTTGTCATATACCTTTTTTTAAAATTTAATCACAAAATACATTCAAAAAATGGTATATGACACACTCATCTTTCGTTTTGCGTCTTTTGAAATCAAAACCACCATTTGGCAATTTGGTTCACATTTGAATTGATCAGAGAGAGAGAGAGAGAGAGAGAGAGAGAGAGTTGTATGTGGCTGCATGTTGCTGAATAATGGTGCAAATAAAGATTTATAAAAAATTTCAACGAGAAACATTTGCCGCGATACAACATTTTATCCATACATGGTCGTTAATCTGCAGACGTAAGAGATCCCGACCAGTATTTAGAATTTATTGTATGAGAACCACAGTATGATGTGATTATTGTTTAAACAAGGAAAAATCAATAAAACTTTATTACTGCTGGATGATTAGAGTTTTTAAAGGCGCAGTATCTGAAAAACTAATAAAGCAATCTTTCTCTCTGAAAACCCGGAATAGGTACAATCCTGTAACTCCTTTTTGTTTTCTATTTGTAAATTATGCTGTAACTTTGTGTTCCGATGTACGTTACTGCGTAGTATGCATTTTGTTGCATAGCAAAATTTAATTTTCATGTGAGTATAAAGTGAATGTGACCAAAATGCAGCATTCCAATACAGATATCAACTTATTTTGATGAAACAATATCTGACATTGTTTATCTGTTGTCAGATCACGAAAAATGAGTGCATTATTCACTCACGCATTCAAACGTATCGTGGGCACGTGTGATCATTTACTATTTCATTATTTTACCTTTTATCTTGATTCACACTGTTTTAAGATTATTTCGGAAGCATAAAAATGTATTCATATAAGTTTATACTTCTTATTTTATTTTGCTTTTTCAGAAAGATGAAAGATTTCTTAGAAGAACGAGGGGTTTCGAAAGAAGATATTAAAAGAATGAGAGATGATGGGGTAATATTATCAGTGATTTATTAACTCAACTAGCTAAAGCAAGCTGAGCGTATGTAATTGCGAAATGTGCGTGCGTGAGTAAACTTCGATTTTCCTCTGTGAAAGTAGTGGGCCAATTTCAATGAAAATCGTTCTGTGAGGTCCTTGTCCTTAACAAATTTGTCAATCAAGACTGGTCGTTGTTACTACAGATTGCAAAAACACATAAATGTCCATTAAAGGTTTATTTTTTACCATATTTGTTCTAGTTTGGTATATAAAATATATATTTTGGGGAATTAAACATATGTAATGTTTTTTCAAGATATTTTCTGTTGACCCAATTTTGGCATATTTTGCATAAGGTTTGCTAATTAGCTCACCTGAGCCATAGGGTCAGATGAGCTATTGCAATGGTTCACCGTCCGTCGGATGTCGTGCGTCGTCCGTCGTGCGTAAACTTTACATTTTAATCTTCTCCAAAACTACTAGTCCAAATATGATGAAACTTCATGGTTATCATGCCTAGGTAACAGCCTTTAAAAATTGCACTTGGGGTTTGGCCATGCCCAACAAGATGACTAATTACTAAAAATAGCCAAAACACCAAAAAATCTTCTTCTCTGAAACTGAAAAGTGCAGGAAAATTTCGATTAGATATTTGGATTCATGATACCTAGATACAATAAAATTGCATTTTTTATTCAAATTCGACGAAAAATAGGTTACGCGTTTTTTTTGAGTAAAATTTTATGGTTTTTAAAATTAGACATTTTTTGCTATAACTCAGTAACAGCTGAAGATAGTTGTATGGGTTTTTCACTGTTGATCTTGTCTTGCTATTTTCTTTGATTTAATGTCAAGGTCAAAGTTCAAGGTCATGTTCCAGTTTTTGACCTTTGATAAAATGTCATATATTTCCAAAACTATAAACTTTTTGTATAGGCATGTATATTAGAATATTGTAGGCATTGACCTAACAATCATTTTGATACGTCATTGAAGGTCATAGAAACTTAAGGTCAAGGTCACAGTTGCAAATGAATACTGAAATGGTTAATTATCTTAAAAACTAAAACATTTTGTATATGCATGTATATTAGAATGTTGTAGGTATTGGCCTAACGATCATTTGATACGTCATTGAAGGTCACAGGAACTAAGATCAAGGCCACAGATGCAAACAAAAACTGAAATGGTTAATTATTTCAAAAACCATCAACTTTATGTATATGCATGTTTATTAGAATATTGTAGGTATTGGCCTAACAATCATTTTGATATATGAATGAAGGTCATTAGTTCAAAGGTCAATGTCACATTTGAAAACGAATACTTAAATGGTTAAGTATCTTAACATGTATAAACATTTTGTATAGGCATATTAGAGTATTGTAGGTTATGGCCTAACAGACATTATATATACATTGAAGATGGGTCATTGGTTCAAAGTTCAAGGTCAAAAATTCATATTTATTTTTAAAAATTCTTTTTAATTGATGTGATTGACCATTGAACATCTGCATGAGATATGTTCACAGATTCAGGTGAGCGTCAAGGCCCTATGGGCCTATTGTTTTAAAGCTGCATTAAGTTTTCCAAAGAAAAAATTAAAACAGTGCTAATCTAATAAATGATGTTCCTAATGAACAATGTTACATTTGGTTCAAAGATAAAACCTCGAATAAATACAGAAATAACAGTATTTACCCAGCGAGATGCAGCATTTGGGATCTAATATTAGAACATAGTTACGTCATAAAAACCCGGGTCATTTAAACACAACTTTCAAAATGTTAAAATACGATAAATTAAACACAGAACTTCGTTGAATTTGTCATTTGTGACTTAGTAAGCGATAAATAACACCATTTCAAATACATCTGGATATTAATGAAGGACAATTAATGCAATCTGTCATGTTTCACTTTCGATTCTAGGCTTTTCCGTACATCCGTGCGCATGCTCCAAGCTCATAATTACCATCGTAGAACACTGACCAACCGGTCAGAGGATTCCGTTTATTTACAGCTAAAAGAAATGAAATTTTAGAAAATGAATGTCACAGATCGTGGTTAGAAGATATCTACTTTTAAAGAAATATATTTTTAGAAAATCAAAAAAAATTCAGAAAATTGGTAAACTTAATGCAGCTTCAACTAATCCTTTAAAAATCTTCTCAGAAAATGATAGGCTAATAAGAGTCAAATTTGGTCTGCTAGGGCACTGGGTAATGTAAAGCAAGTCAACCACAAAAATTTAAAGTCCAGATGAAATTCAATGGTAGGTTCATGCATTTGAAGCCATTTGGGATATAAATTTAAAACTTATTGAACATTCTTATATTACCACAATTTCCTTTATAACCTTATAAAGTATTTGTGCAAAAAATAGTGGTTCAACAATCTGAAGTTGTTGCAATATGCAGAATATGTAATCTGTCATAATTTATCCTCTTGATGATTTTATAACATTTTAAGTTTCTTAATCTTAAAGATAAATAATAAATCTTTTTTTTTTGGTTCATTATGGTCAACCCAATTTCTTATTCAATCTTATCAATATTTTCCTATGAATAAACAAAGGTCTTTTTGTTAATGCCATGATTTACAGATAAACAGGTACTAGTTACATTCAAGTAGCATAATCACAGACCTCAAGTGATACATAGTTAGTGTTAATAACATAGATCTTGTATCCTTTTATAACATAAATACATATACTTCATGCACTATATACTTGTAAATATCCTTCACCTGTATTCATATTTACCTTTTTACCAATATTAATGCCAAAATTAATGAGTAATAACCAGTTGTTATCTTTTATTAATATTTATTGGTTTGCAAATACTTGTATTAATCACTCATTAGTGTCCAAAAATTGAGAGTAAATACTTTTACACTTTTAATGAATTTAAAAATGGGCTCTAGCTAATATCTTTTATTAACCAGTAGTGACAATGAAATTTATACAAAACGGTATTGACAAATAACATTAAAATTCAATCGACCAGTAATGACCACTTCGGTTTAATAGTTTTATCCAGCTAACCCTGTAGGCAGGAGTTAACACTTAATTGTTTTCACAACACTGTCCAAAATTTTGAATGATAAAAATGAATTTTTTAGAGTAGGTTAAAATCGTGATTGTCTTGGTTGAGTTTTGTTAGTTCCCTGCCGGTAAAACAGGAGGGGACTATAATGTTGTGCTGTGCTGCATATTCAAAGATGATTGCTGTGGATTGGTCATGTGACCAGATTGTGCATTCTGATTGGTCAAGATAAAAATGTTGATAAAAATCAAGTTGTAAAGCCACTGTCGGTAATTTGATTAAAAATCAAGTTTTAAAGCCCCTGCCAGTAAAACTGGATGGGACTAAAGTGTTTGTTGTTGTCCGTCTGTCTGTCTGATCCAAAGATGATTGCTGTATCTGTCCAGAGAACTTGTATCCACAACTCCTCCTAAACTACTGAAGGGATTTGATTGAAACTAAACAGAAATGATAAGTTGCTAGTGTTATGATGCATATTCAAAGACGATTGCTGTTGATTGGTCATGTGACCAGATTCTGCATTCTGATTGGTTAAGATTAAAATGTTGATTAAAAATCAAGTTTTAAAGCTAAAAGTTTGAAAGTTGGTATGCAAGTGGAATGTATTTGGGGACATCATAATTCTGTCCGTCTGTCTGTCAGTTGATCTGTCCATTTGTCTGTTCGGAGAACTTGTATCTGCAGCTCCACCTAAACTTCTGAAGAGATTTCATTGAAACTAAGCAGAAATGATTAGTAGATAGTGCTGTGTTGCATATTCAAAGATCTGTCCATCTGTCCGTCTGTTCAGAGAAATATTTTATAGTATTAAATGAATATTTGCCTGTATATCATGTTTACACTTTTATTTCACAGGCCAACATAGCCAATATTGAGCATTATTTACATGTTTGGTCTTTTAACAACCCACTTTCACCGGCGGGGGAGATGTATTGCTTGCAATACTAACTGTAAGCTTGTTAATCAGAAATTTGTGTTCTTTTCTGTTAGAAATGCTATCCTTAATATGAAAATTTTGGGGTTGAAAAAACACAATGTTACTGTCATATTTTGATTAACCATGGTATACAAGATTAAATTTAATTGAAATTATTGCATTCCAGTTGTATCACTTTCTGTAAAAGGCAAAGAACTGTTTCATTGATGCTACTTCCTCCAAAACAGCTAATACACAGATTTTTTTTGAAATTTGCTTTTTGTTTATGTTAGTTTTGGTCAAGAATTCAGTTTTAAGTAATTGTATACATATTTTAAACAGAAAGTAAAATATTTTTTGTCATCAACAATAAATACTTTTGCCATGTATATTTTTAATAAGAGTTCCTGTACCACAGATGTTCTGTATAAAGTTGTTTCTGGAAATTTGAAATATAGGGAAATTTTGAGATCAAAATTAACTTAAAACAATGATGATGTTACTTGAATTATGCCAAACAGGAATTCAAGTTATGGCATTTTTCATTTCCCTCAAAGTTGTTACCCTATCTTCTTGAAAAATGGCGAAGGCTCTTGTCCTGACTCCAGTTTCTTGTAATGTGCCCCAGAAAGACTTGTAATTCGCTACTCAAATTTAAAATTACTGATGCACTTGTTATGTATGTTCAAGTAAGTATTTGTAGGTATTTATGCTCTCATTTCCATATTTAACTTTTAGAATGAAGTTATTTTAAATTGATTACAGATAATGAGACTATTCGTTTAGTTTGTAAAGATAAATGAATAGAAACTGAAAACAAATTTCATCTGTTTTTAAATTACATAAATGAAATCTTTTGTAAAATTTATTAACCACTTATTTTGATACCTTGAAGGATGAATCTCAGTCAAGCTATTAAACATTATAAATACAAACTTGACTTTTATTTTGAACACATGTGCTAAAGATATGATGTGAGGTATTAGATTGTTTGTACATGTATTAGGTGTGTTTGTGTGTGTGTGAGTGTGTGTTTAAAGTCCACATATAAAAAAGTTACTAATTTGAAAAAAAAATTGTATTTACAGATTGATGAACAGGTAGTTGCTGAATTAAATGCAGAAGATCTGGGAAAATATCTAAAACGATATGGAGATTGTATTGCTGCAATCACATTTGCAAAGCAGCTTAAAGTATTAGAAGAGAAGCCTTCAAAAAAGATGTCTCTTCGAGAAAAATTATTCCAAAAATTAAAAACAAAAGATCAGAATGATGAACATGTCAGAAGGTCAATACCACAATCAGGAAATTCCAATGCCAAGAGATCAAAGAGGAGTGTAGGAATTGGATGGCTTCACTCATATGGAACAACTTTAAAACAAGTCAGATCCCAAAATGGAGGAGGAACAAGATGTTTAGAAATTAAGAAAAGTGCTACTGTTACTAAAATAATGAAAGAAGCAATAATTCTATTTTTTCCTGATGGAAAATGCAAAAAAGGTAGCAGGGAGGATTTTGACTTCTACCTTGCTAATCAAACAGATACAGGTAAAAAGCTAGAAGAAGATACAACATTAGAGGACATTTATTTGAAAACAAAGAAAAAACTGCTGCGACTTTACTTAGTGTCCGTTACTAAAACCAAGCAAGTAACAGCCATGAATACTGACAATAAGTCATCTGTTGCTGAGATAAGTATGTGTGAGGGTTTAGCAACTGGTGGTAAACCAGTGCTAGAAATAAACTGTCCACAAAATTCTCTTTTGCCTTCACCTAGAAGTGAGGGACTGGAAATATGTCCCATCAACATACCTGTTGATATAGGAGGTTCATTAGAAAGTAGGAAACAGGATGAATGTCCTATCAACATACCCATTAACATAGGAAATTCAGTAACACTCTCCAAAGGTGTATTGGACATTCCACTCAGTGTCTTCTTAGACACAACACAAAGTGCTTGTTTGGATCAGCTGCAGGCTTGTGATGATATGGAACTTAAAAGTATTCACTCATTTAGTTCACAAGATGAATTGTCATTAGTTAATCATGATTCTGCAAGCCTTCAGACATTAAATGAGCATGAAAACATGTATTCAGTTGCTGATGAATCATATGCTGAAAACCCTACTGATGTAAATTTCAGTATCGTTGAGAAAAATAGTGTAACTATCACACTCCATCGTACTTTATTACAAGAAGAAATGTTGCAAAATTTTAAAACAAGGGAAATTATTTACACACCACTTAACTTTCAGTTCATAAATGAATGTTGTCAAGATGCTGACGGGGTTTCTAGGGATGCATATTCAGCTTTTTGGGAATCCTTTTTTCTTAGAAATGCAGATGGAGAGACCTACAGGGTTCCTGTTCTTTCTAAGGATTATAGACAAGAAGAATGGGAGTCTGTTGGTAGAATCATGATAAAAAGTTTCAAAGATCATAAGTATTTTCCCATTACCTTAGCACCTGCTTTTGTAATAGCTCTTGTACATGGGGAAAGTGAGGTTACTCCACAGATATTGAAAGAATCATTCCTTCTTTATATATCACCTTCAGAAAAGGAAGTAGTTGAGACAGCAATGTCAAATTTTCCTTATGACTAAGATGAGTTGATCTACTTACTGGAGCGTTTTCAGTGCCACAACATTCCAAAACCGGACCTGATGAAATTACCCAAACTTTGTTGCAGATTGCACATAAAACACTTATCCAAGAAGTTAAGTATATCATAGATGTGATTGGTCATATTGGAGATGATATGTTGAAAACTTTGTTTCCTGATGTAAAGTCTTTTTTTTCATCGTATGAGCAGCTTATGCCATCTGTCTCCCGTATGCTGGCACTTTTTAATTGTAACCCTGTGACAACAGAGCAGAATAAATGTCTGGGATATCTTCAGCGTTTTGCTCGTGGAAGGAACAAGAAACAACTAAAACAGCTTTTACGTTTCCTTACTGGATCAGATATTATTTGTGTTAACAAAATTGATGTTTCATTTATTATTCGCCATGGAAAGGGAAGACTTCCCAGTGTGCATACATGTGGCCCATTACTTGAATTGCCATCCACCTATGTGAGTTATCCTGATTTCAGGTCAGAATGGGAGAGCATCCTTGAAAACAAGACTGTATGGAAATGAATTCTGTTTAGAAAGTCATTTTAAATTTCTTAGAAAGTTGAACATTAGTTAAAACTTATAAACCACTTTTTAAATTTAGTTGTTTAATTGCTTATACAAATATGTTTGGTTCTTTACTTTAATTACACCTGGATTAAAAGCTCATGGCATAATACGGCATGTGAGTGTGTGTGTACATGGTTTTTGAATACATAAGTGTGACATTTTAGACATGAGCAGAATTTTTAACAAACTCACAGATGCAGGTATAGGCCAATGTAATTCAAGTCATTTCATTACAATAGCTAAATAAATCAAAATGTTCAAAAATCTTTAAAAAAAAAATTTGTCCAAAGGACAATAATCAGAAACTTTAAAGCTGCATAATGTTATCACCAGACAGGGAACACCTAAGTTTGTTTGAATGTTTGATTTTTATATCATATACAAGTTTCTCGTCTATGTTATTGCCATATCTTATTTAACAAACAATAAGATCACATATTGGTTTTTCTTTTCTTAAAAAAAGTATTAAAGCTTAATTGGAAAAATAAAAACTCTTTATTTATTTAAACTTTTGCATGTTAACTATTAATGAAAGGTATTGACCAGGTGAGCATCACATACCTATTGAGCCTGTTATATTGTTTTCATATACAATTTTATGAGAATTCTTTAAATTTAACTACCAGACTGGTAAGAATAAATAGTTTTATTGCATTGTCAGGAGGATTTTGCAATGTTTTTATTTTAGTAATCATGATACTTTAATCCAAGGGAGAGATAAGTACTCATACTGTTTATATTGTGATCTTTGTAATTTATATCATCATTGTGTACACGTTTTTTTATAGGTTGTAGTGTATCTGTTAATGTCAGAATTTATATGATGTCTTGAATGTTTTGGTTAAAAACATCTGAATTGTTATTTTGCTCATTTTAATAAAGAAATACGAGCTGAAGGCTCTTTGCAATACTTTATCTTTCTCCATGCATTGATCAAATTTAATTAAACTTTGAAATCAAAAGGGACAATCTTAAAAATTTTGCTTAGAATTTTTCCATTATCAGTTTAATTCAGAATTGGTTATGACATTCATGCATAATCATGAAAAATACCTGTGACTATTATACTTAATGTATAAAATTTATATTTTGTTACTTTCAGCTTTGTTCAAGGACAATCAAAGTAGAATGGCCTTATAAAAACTTGTTTTTATTAAAAGTGTGATGTCATATGTTAAATGAATGATCAGTAATTAAATGATATTTCGTTTCCAATATATTTTCTCTTGCATTGACTCCAAGTCAAAGTGTTCATTTAAAGTTAATATTTAAAGTTATTTTTTCCTGTAAAAAATGTCTACTTACAAAAACTTTAAGTATGGCTAGCAAAACTTTTTTTATTATGTAATTAATCCTATTTAACAATACTTTAAGTATGAGCCAGTTTTTGTTTTGAAAGGCAATTAGAAAAACTGGACAAAGCCAAAGTTTTAGCAAAACTTTTAAATTTAAATAAAGTCTCTATGACCGTTATAACTGTTTATTCCTATTGAACTGATTAAGATACTGATGCCTCATACACGACTTTTAAAAGCAATTAGTATTGTAGGTTTATTAATAGCTTCTAGGCATAAAATACTAAAAACAGTCAATGCTAACATCCAAGGCAATAGTTTTGTTAACATTTTTTATTAAACCAGAAAGGTAAATTCTAACTGATATAATTAACTTTAGATAATGAAGTATAAGATTGTTTCAGTAAAGTGATCTAACCTTGTTTTAAAACATATAATCCAGGTAAGGATTTTAGGTTTTCTCTGTTGTTTGTATATCTTGTTATTTTTGTTACAAAGGAATAATTAAAGCCATATGTTTTACATTCAATACTCTTGTTTTTATACGCCCGAAGGGACGTATTATGGTATACCCTCCGTCCGTCCGTAAACATTTTCCGTCAAAGTTTTCTCCGCTTCTGTCAATGGGAATGATTTGATATTTAGTATGTAGCTTGGTGATTACGAGTTGTACGTTGTAAGAAACGTTTATGTCCATAATGCTACCTCTTCCTGTTTGCCGATACTTTGTAACATTTTGTACTATCTTAATGTTCCGTCAGGAGGTTATGTAATAATAAAAGAATAGCAAACAAAGTACTATAAAAACAAAATACCTATATTAAAGTAAATTTAGATATTGTAGAAGTTCCAAAACAGTAAAGCCAAATCATTCAAATAACATCGCCAAGAATACAGAAGCCAAAAATCCAGTTATCAAAATAAAAATCTTATCATACACACATGAATGTAGATTAATAAATTGTTCAGAATGTTATTGAAAAAGTTTCTAAAAAAAATCCTTCAGGCGTATCATGCGGCTTTAGCGCAGCCTCTGGTTATCAACTTTAGTCTTTTCTTGCTTTCTGTAGACAGGAATTACAATGCACATTCACGCCTGTTTTAGCTAATCTGGCAATAGAAAAATAAAAAAATGTCTGAAACTTGGAAATGATTAACACATTTTAAGAGCAAGAGGTTGTGGACTTGATTCCCAGAAATCAGATAAAATTGGTTTTTAATTCGCTTCGCGCTAACTGACTGACATGCTGGGAGTCTAAAGACCAGATGGTTTGGTTGGTTAGATTAAGTTAGTTAAATGTTGCTTAACGTCGCTGCAGCAATATTTCAGTTATTCGCAACGAGAACTATTTTTATTAATCTTATTCGTGTATGCATGTGAAGTGCGAGTGCGTTGTATGGTCTGCCTTGTACTAGCGTGCACTCGGGGGCGACTTTAATGTGCTAGCTCACAGAGTCGGTGCGCCGCAGACAAGCGTATCCCTCCCCCAGTATCATTTACTGATACCAGGTAAGGGAAATTTACTTTGCCACATGTGGTCCGAGCGGAACTCGAACTCATAGCGGTAAGAGACCCTGATTTTATAGACTGTAGCCTTCTCCATTAGGCCACCGGCCTGGTATGGTAGGATAACCTACTACATCTATCTTGAATTATCATCCGTGGTATACCTCTGGCGAGTAGATGTCAATCAATACAACGCGTCTTTTGCAAATCTCACCGCACCAATATTGAATATAAATAATGTTTTAGTGATAAACATTTAAAAAACTTGACGTAATTAGTACCATTAATCGATGACAAAACCGTGTTGACACCGATATATGCGAATTATTTGAGGGATATCTTTTTCACATATAGAATACCACTCGGTAGCTCAGTCGGTGGAGTGCTCGCTCCGTAAGTGGGTTCGATCCCTGGCCGGGTCTGACCCAAGGCTTGAAAGTGGGCAATGGATGTTCTTTCGTCAAGCACTCGGCATAACGAAATGAAAGTCACGGTTCTTTCGGATGGGAACTTAAAATAAAGGAGGTCCTGTGTCACGGTGGGCTTCTCACGCTAAAGAACCCTGCTGTATAATTTCATTAGCGCAACGTACAGGCAAAGATTTCTGCACTTTCGCCTATAGCTGGCGACGTCTAGGCATAAGTGAAATATTTTTGACTAGGACGTAAAACACAATTAATCAACTCAACTCTTAACCTAGAAGAATTTATTTTAAAAAGTAAAACCTTCATGTTTTATCTATCTATTTCTTTTTCAATTGTTTAAAACGACGGTTATGGCGATAATGAAATGATTTTCTGTCGCAATTCTAGATAAAGATCCAAAGCCTGATAAGGATCTTTTGGAATTAATAAGCTATTCTCAGCGATTATTTGAATACACATATTATAAATGTCCTCGTCACAATGTATCCCACTGCGAAATGTAGCATGTTCCTTACATATTTCTATTTCTTCATCATCAATTTCACATAAATAATTGTCTGTTGAATACAACTCTGGAATTGAATACATTATATTCGGACGACCAGTAGGAACATTCGTATTTCTGGATCGACGAATAAGATGTTAATCCCATACTTAAGCAGTTTCATCTAAATCTGTCTTTATAAAAATAAAATAAAAATTAAAAGATAAACGAAAATAATAATTTTAAAAGCAACATGTTTAACTTGCACACTAAGATATTGTCTTACTCTTGCGATATGAAATTCAAAATGGACAATCGTGATTGTTACAGGAAAAATGTCACTTTTAATAAATAAATCAAGTTAATAATAGTAATGAAATTGCATGCCTTAAACCAGCTTTAGTGTTAATTAAAATGTTCAATGAGTGCAATAGAATGGAATTTTGGGTTCTCATCTATACAATTTTAACCCTATTTACCAGCTAGTTCTAACCATTTTAAGATAAGATGGTTGCGAGTAACATTTCATTACAATGATCATATAATTGATCAACATGTAAAACTGTTTTAGAAATTTTAGTTTGATTATGTGTAACGTTTTCCCATTGTTTTATAGCCACTCAGGCCCTCTGACGATAATTTGTGTATAAAGGAAATATAATTTTTTAGTAAAAGGGTTAAAAAGTTTTCTATAAATATAATTCAGGTGGAGAACAGATTTCATTTGACACTTGTTTTTTAAATTAATTCTGCAAAGCACTTGTATAAACGCAACAATTGCCCTAAAACCGAAACAATGTTGTTATTTATATGGCCAGAGCGTCAACAACAAAAATCATCACAGAAATTTCGGGTCTGGTTATTTTTGAACACACCTGGCAAATTCAATAGTCGAAGACGAACAAACAGTCTGTTTTATATGGGCGACCAACCTGTTGGTCTAGTGGAAGAGCGACCGCCTACCGAGTGGGAGGTCATTGGTTCGATCCCAAGCAGTATGCACTGAAAGGCGATAGAAACACCCCGTTCTTTGCTTCCTCCTCCGTCGCTCGTCACATAACGGAGATAGAAAAAGGACTGGCTTACTCGTCGTCAGAATAAAAGACCGCTCAGAAGTCTGTGTGTATGTGTAAAAAGCTGAAAAATTAAAAAATTGCTGATGCGACGTTAAACTTTTTATACCAAACACAATATATGAAAGGGCATATAGCGCTCTTGATCTAAACGATTACATGTCAGGTCCGCTCTGATCAAGGTTATGCTCCTATTAATTGAAATAGAGACATGTGTATGTTATTTCTACTAACCTGAATTAAACTAAGGAAGGAAAAAAATACGAGATTCTTTTCTAAAAATCCCCATCAAAATGACCAGCAGCCTTCAATTGGTCAAATAATGCAAGCCAAAATTCTATGCACTCTTTTCGTAAGAATCCCCACCAGTATTCTATACGCTGATTACTTGTACTGCAGCCGTACATAAAACTTTTATCGCAAAAAAAATTATCGTCCCCATTGCGACGAAAGAAACGCTGGAAAGTGCACACATGTGGATTTTCTGTACCCTTGTCTCCTCTGACAATAATTGGACATCCGCCTAGGGATTGTATTGTTTCCAGAAAGTATCCACCTTTCACTTTTGGATGACTGTTGGTGTAATAAGCATTTAACCACATAATTTTACGTGAAAAACCATCCACACATCCGTTAATACAAATCCCAAATGGACGAAGTTTGTCATATGAATCAAGATGCCAAATATAGTTAGGACCTTTTGACATATATTTGCGCCTGCGAAGTCTATGTGCCTTTCTGAGCTCGACGCTTTCCGGATCTAATACCCTCATTAGTAATCGCACCTTTTCCTTTAAAGCATTTATACCTTTTTCTTTACACTTTTGATACATCCACCGGTAACCATGCAAAACGCCAGATTTACGCTGTTCTTCCTTTATAAATTCTAAAACATCCATAATATCGGTAGGGTTTTTATGTCTGTACAATCCTTCCTTGTGCAAAATACGGATTAAATGTCTTTTGCTAAGAGAATACCCATGAATGAATTGCAAAACAAAAACAATCTCATTATATCGTAAACCTAAATTGAAATAAAACTTAATTTTTCCCAGTCTGTCTTCCATTTCTAAACCAGTCATAACGATTACTTGTAATTTGAAAGGATCTGTCAAAGTAAACGAAATAATATTTCGAGATAACGAATTATTATTTCGAGTGAACGGTATAATATTTCGAGATAACGAATTATTATTTCGAAAAAACGAAATAGTATTTCGTGGTAACTGAATATTAATTCGAGATAACGAATTATTATTTCGAGGGAACGAAAAAATATTTCGAGATAACGAATTTTATTTCGAGGGAACGAAATAATATTTCGAGATAACGAATTATTATTTCGAAATAACGAAAAAGTATTTCGTGGTAACGAAATATTATTTCGAGATAACGAATTATTATTTCGAGATAACGAATTATTATTTCGAGGGAACGAAATAATATTTCGAGATAACGAATTATTATTTCGAAATAACGAAATAGTATTTCGATGGAACGAATTATTATTTCGAGATAACGAATTATTATTTCGAGATAACGAATTACTATTTCGAGGGAACGAAATAATATTTCGAGATAACGAATTATTATTTCGAAATAACGAAATAGTATTTCGATGGAACGAATTATTATTTCGAGATAACGAATTATTATTTCGAAATAACGAAATAGTATTTCGATGGAACGAATTATTATTTCGAGATAACGAATTATTATTTCGAAATAACGAAATAGTATTTCGAGGTAACGAATTATTATTTCGAGATAACGAATTATTATTTCGAGGGAACGAAATAATATTTCGAGATAACGAATTATTATTTCGAGATAACGAAATAAAAATATTTACCATGTCACCTAACGGGCTCCGTAATTATACGGTCCCTTTGAAAAATATTGAAAAATTTTCTTACTGATTATACGGCAATGGCGGAAAACGATTAATCAATTATCGTTTGATTGTTTAATTGCAATATATCCTTGATGATAGACAATCTAACCGCTACTTAATCATCAATTTAAAATATATTAGGGTTGCACCGTTTTCATACGGTGCGTTTGGAAATTATAAGCTGTTCGCTGAAATTTTAGAATTTCTTCCTGAATAAATTGCAATGACGGGGAGGAAATGGCTATGAGTTGATTGTTCAACATTTTATTTTGAAGTGAAATATATCCTATATGATGGACAGTTTTACCCATACATGCACTCACAATCATATGTTTATTTCATGGATATATATATAAGTAAAATGTAATTTAATGAACCTTATGAATGAAAAATGTGCCCGTTTATGATAAAAATTAAAATTGTGAATACTTAAAACATCTCGTTGAGAGTTTTTTTAAATTGTACAGTCGATGGGTTACAAGTATGATTGGAATTAACGGTTCTTTAAATGTCCGTTTGTCAGAAAACTTTTCGTTATACCTTTTGCCTGCACTTAAATTATAATCCTGTGCAAAGTTTGGCGTTCCCTTTATGTCAATTCGTCCCTACTCGGAGTACATTTAAAAGCAAGTGCCAGTAACTGTTAGTCGTTGAAATATGATTATGTCTAGATCCGATAAACAACAAAAACATGTGGCATTGGTGTACGTGCCCTTTTATTATATCTCTAAACCCCACATGCGGATTTGGCATATACATGATGAAATACAACTCGGATACGGTCAAGTATCCTGATATTACAGTCGTCTTCTCGTAATTGGAATTGGAAGCGTTTAGAAGCTTTGAATAGAAGAGAGATTAACGTTGTAAGTATAAGAATATTTGCATTTTATGTACCTTGAGTGAGTGAGTGAATTATTATTTTGAGCCGCATAGGACTTTTGCAGCTACTCGCGGCTAGAAAAATGTAAACGATACAATAGTATCAATAAAAATCTAAATAAATGTAAATCTATTTGTATTATAAAATAATTACCGAAAAGTAAACTAACAAAAACCAGTAATATCACAGACAAATTATATACATGTATTAAACACTGGAAAATAAATAGCAAAACATTTATATTTAACCAAATAAGTTAATTTCCCGAAGGAAGTTTAAAATTTTAAGTCCATGGACATTACTAAAAAGATCGTGCATCGATGATGCTGAATAAAAAGCATCCCTTGTATTTGCAAAGTCAACACAATCCAGCAAAATGTGATGTACTGATTGTTGACTTTGACAAGGGACACATTGTGGAGGTTGTTCATCCCTTTTAATTTAAAAGGGTGTGTAAAATTACTATGGCCGATTCTACAGCGCCTAAGAACAATACTTTCGCGCCTAAAGGTATAAATGCGAGACAGGGCTGAACTGAATGAAGCTTATTCTGTTCTTGGCTATTCTAATGGCTTGACCATTGTTTATTGATATAATTGTATATCAGTGGCTTTAAATCAGTATGAGGAATTAAACTATTAGTCATTTGCTTGGATAATGCTGCTTTAGCAGCGGAATCGGCTTGACTGTTGTCTTTTATACCAACATGGCTAGGCAACCAACAATAATTAATAAGGATGATTCTCAAAAAGCCGAGGCATCCGCTTACAGAATTCAAAATTTTAAATTTGTGAAAATAATTTTTACGCTTTAAACATCCAAAAGAGAGTACCAAAACGAAACGGTTTTGAATATTAAAAGTTTGATAAAACATTACATTATCTGTTTAAACATACATTTCAGAATACTGCATTTCGCATACTTCCATACAAATAGGAAAATTTTGATGGAAATTACCGTGTTTTTCAATTAATACACATAGAGCGCATTCCTCTCCATCAAAGATATTTTGACTACCAAAACCTCTATTTTTATCTTCTGTTTTGCAAATTTTGGTTGATGGAGAGGGATGCCCTGGCATTGAAATTTAGGGATAAAGATAAAACACATTACCCCTTATTCGCCCCAAACAATATACATACTTGATATTGGCTAGCATACGATTCCAATATCATCTACGCTGGCTGTGTGGTAGGCCGTAGTAAATGATAACCTCGAAGTACTGGGCTCGAGTCTTATATGTCGTCAGTTTTTTATTTGGTTTTAATATATTTTATAGTTTTTGTTTCATTTTACAATATTTTTTTTATTTAAACGGAGTGTATATGGTTCATCAACAAACAACCCAATAAAATTACGCACTGCTGATCTGAACACATCATTGAAACTAGTTTCAATGCATGTCGTATAAATCTAACAACGTTATGATCATTTATCAGGCCACTGGTCAATACACATTCGTTTCCTATACAAGTTTAAGATATACAGAGCAACATTATAATACATGTAAAACACCAAACTATTATTATTGCCATGAAGGCGCTGCATTAGTTAACAGTCGAAAATCATGTAATGGGAATTTTACTCTTCACTATCACGGTTAAAATAGTGAGAAAACGACCAATGACACAGTTTTCGTATTAAGTTTTAATGTCTTTATTACGTACTGTTTTATATAACCATGTTAGGCTAAAATTAATTTGCATTTGGCCTCGAGTCGATGTTGGGATATAGAGGTCTCCCAAAGATGTAACCTTATTTCTTGGCATTTTTCTTATAGGCAGATCGCTCGGCTTTTTGAGACCCATTCTTTATTAAAATCTGAAACAGCATATGATTAAAATGTATGCAGTTCCCGAATATCACAAAGTAGGGGGTGATCTATTTTTCTACTCTTTATTGCCCGAAGAACTGAAAAAGAGTCGGAACAAATTAAAAATTGTTATGAGGCGATTTTGAAATATATGACCTTTGCCAGGCTTAGGAATAGGAATAACAATTGCTTTGTGCCAAGATGTTGGGAAAGAATTACTCTGCCAAATATCATTAAAGATATCTAACAGAGTCAAAAGACATTGAGGAGGCAAATTTTTAAGAAGTTGATAATGCACATCGTCTGGACCATTAGCCGTATCATGTGCATTTGAAAGTGCATTTTGAAGTTCTTCATATGAAAATATATCATTGTATTCCTCATAATTATCCGATTTAAAGGACAATTTATTTTGTTCTTAGATTTTTTTGATATTTTTGAAATTCTGAAGTGTAATTAGCTGAAGACGAATTTTTTGATATTGTCTCAGCAATTTTGTAAGAAATGTCTTTTTCAGATGTTACAATTGTATAATTTATTTTTAGGTGTTTAACATTATCGGAAGAACCTTTACCTTTAATTTTACGAAAAACTTTATTTAATGGAGTACGAGAATTGATCGTGAAGACATATTTTCTCAAAGAATCTCTTCTGCACATTTTAGCGGTTCTTCGAGCTTTTGCATGAAAAATACGGAGCAACTGTAAATTATTTTGTGTTGAAGACTTATTAAATTGTCTCTCAGCTTGTTTCCTATTTTTCCTAGCTTGTTTGTATTCCTCATTATACCATGATTTATGGATTCGAGGATTTGCAGAGGTTTTAGGAATGCACGTATTAGCAATGTCTATAAGGATGTCAGTAAAACTCTGAATTTTATCGGTTTCATTTTTAAATCTCTCGACAAAAATCCTCTGAACAGAGATTGCGAAACCGATTCCAGTCAGCTTTGGTAAAATTCCGTCTAGGGATTGTAGTATCATTTGCCCCTAGATGAATATTCTAATACAATTGGAAAATGATCGCATCCACAACGAGCATCATGAACTTTCCAAGGGAAATCATTTAAAATATATGGATTAAGAATTGACAGATCTATTGATGAGTAAAAACCTATCGCATCAGATAAAAATGTTTTTGATCCATCATTTAATAAACAAAGATCATTATTTGAAAGCAATGTTTCCATTATTTTTCCTTTATCATCAAGTCGAGGACTTCCCAAAAAAGGATTATGACCATTAAAATCACCAACTAAAAGAAAGGGTTTAGGTAACTGCTCCACTAAGTTTTGCATATCAGCATGCTGTAACAAAGAAGATAGAGGAATATAAATTGAGCATAAGGTTATGGTAATTTGAAGCGTTAGGCGAACTGCTACTGGTTGGAGATTTGTTGTCAAAATAATGGGACTATGGATAGTTCCGTTACGTACAAAAAATTGCTGCACCTCCGGAAGCTCTTTCGGTATTTGGTGAAAAAGAATGAAGCTGTTTATAATATCTGATATGTTTTTTGAAGACAAAATGCTACAGGTTACAATCCTTAGCTAATAGTGCCACTTCATCTTCATTATTTTTTAAAACCTCTGCAATTCCTCTGAATTATATTTGTATTATTCATTTTTTATTTGGTGTTCTTATTGGGGAAATTAGCTGCGAGAATAAAGAGCATTCCATTTCTTCATCTAATGATTAATCCCTTGCAAGAACACGAAGTCGATGAACAGAATGTTTCGACTTCACGGTCGTATAACCATCTTTATCAGAAAAGTCCTGCTTTAAAGTTTTCTTTTTATTATTTTTATTTTTTTCTGATGCAGGTTTACTTTAGTTTAATCTTCAGCAGAATTATTCTGTTCCTGTGTTTTAAGTTTTCCATTCTTACTTATTTTATTATTATTAACATTTTTCTCTGTTTGAGTTGTTGCAGTAGAGGTGGTAATTTTCTTTTTAGTTTGAGTTATGTTTGTTGTTGTATTTAATAAACTGAAATCTGTTTGACAGGCAACACTTTTATATGTTTTAGAAGGAGAACCTGATGCTATTGCAGCGTATGATGTGCTTGGTCCTTTCTGCTCCTTCATTTATAAGGTTTTAGCTTCACCATAAGATATTTTTAATTAATCTTAAGTTTTAAAATTTCATGTTCTTTCTTCCACAATGGACAGTCCCTGGAGAAGGCCATATGATTTTCCCCACAATTTGTACATTTTGGAGTGAGCCATCAGTAGCGTGGTCTTTTGAACCACAGCGACAACAGGTTACTGTATTTTTACATGTACGATGAACCATGTCCATATTTTGGCATGTATAACATCGCAATTGATTTGGAATACACTAAGCCACTGCAATGCTATAATACCCATCCTTGATTTCCTTTGGTGGTGAGGAGAAACTAAAAGTAAGGAGGAAAGTAGTTGTTTCAATAAGTTTATCCTCCCGTTTCACCATAAAACGTCAAACTTGGGTAACACCTTTAACTCGTCAGCAATTTCATTTTCTGACATGTCAAAAATAACTCTTTCAAGGTCTCTTATAATGCCTTTGCTACTGTTAAGAGTTTTGTGCGGAGTTACTTTAACCGCAACATCCGCATAATATTTTGCTACTAATAAATTGACTGACTGTTGCCTGTTCCTGCATTGGATCAGTAGCCACCCTAAACGTAATGCTTTCTACGGAACCGGCAATACCACTGACACACTTCTATACCACAAAAAGATTTATTTTCAATGTTTCGTCTGTGGCTGAATCAACAACTACAAACTTTGCCCATGATATAATGATGTCATTTATTTTATTATCACTATCCTCTCGTAATCTTTTAGAACTATTATGAGTTTTATTTTTATTTTCCATGGTGGTGTAAGGTGGTTCATCTTCATTGCTCCCACCCGCCAATCTGAAGTGCCAACAAGGGCGATGCCTTAGTTCCGGGGATTTCCTCTCAAAACAGCACCAAGGACTACAAGGAAGACATACATCCCAATAAAATCGCAATGGCCAGATTTAGAATATCACAATCGAACAGGATTTCACCAATAAACCACCGCCTTCTACAGACAAAAGAAACGAGACGAAGGTTAAGCACTACTAATGTTAAAACGTGAGCAGAGCTAAAGGAGAAACCGTATCTTGCTTGTAGGGTTTGGCGTGAAAAGCCGATTTGTTGGACACGAGCCGATGCTAAACGTCCTTCTAGGTGAAGTAAGGGTCAAAGTAATGTGTTGGTCCAAAGTAAGCCGCAACCCACATGGTCCTCAATAACCAGAATTCCGTCCTCCGCCATTAAGAATCGCATTTCACGGCAAACAGAATGCCCCATTATAGTCGCATGAGGTGCTGTGGACCTATTCTAACCCTAGTTCCCCACGGGAATTTATGTACCTTGAAATTGTGTCATAATATTGTTTGTTGTTTAAAATTAATTGATTGGAATTAACGGTTCTCATAATGTTCGTTTGTCAGAAAACCTTCTTGTTATACCTTTTGCCTGCAATCATAAAGTATAGCCATTGAATATAGATAATATAATAGAGCACATGAACACTCCAACAAAACAGAATGGTTGAAACAAACACCATAAGACATGGGGAACACAATTTGACTACTCATTATAAAACTCCTTTCTATGCAGAGCCATTACATTATACAGTGGGGTGCAGACATAACCTGTATAAAAGTTAACTTAAAGTTTACTCTAGGACTGCTTTTTAGGTCTGCTCTAGAAATTTCTAACAGTCAAGCAAGTTTACTTATGACTGGTCAAACCAGTCCTAGGATTACTTTTTCTTGACTGCTCCTGATCAGACCTGTGGACAGGTCTGCTCCTGACCAAACCAGACCCGTGGACAGGTCTGCTCTGACTCGTTATTACCTGTATATTACGAAATCATAACTTTGTGATGTTATCCTAGGATAATAATTTCTTGTGAATTTCATTTTATGAATAATTTTTATATTCATCAAAAATGATGTTATGACATTGGGATATTTCAGTCAAATAGATTTTTATAAAAACTAATATGAAATTAAAAAAAACAGTACATTTTCGCCAGATAAAAAATACAAATTACATACATATTTGTATGTTGTACACCCTATACTAGTTACCATTGACCCTACTTCAATTTTAAATTGTCATCAATATTTATTATATGTTAAAATTGAAGATTTAAACTTAAAAGGTGTCCTATTATACGCCAGTGTACAGTCTTAATTACGGGAGAAATGTGAAGATATATGTCATATTCAATGTAGATGGAGATGATTTATTTATTTATTTAATTTTTCTATTTAATTAATTTATTTATTTTATTTTGTTAATGCTTAATGTCATATTAACAATTTTCGGAAAAAATCTCAATCATAAATGTTTTTAAAAATTTTTTCGAAAATTTTTTAACTATTATTCTATTTTTATAAATGCAATCAGAAATTAAGGGATTAATAATACATGTATTTATATATAACGGGTATGTTCTAATTACATATAATACCAGTTAAAACTTTCTGAAATGTGCACATATGGCACATCAAAATTTAGCAGGTATTTGTTATATTTACAGCACTATAAATATATTATAAATTCTGTATTATCAGGTTGATAAACTATAATTATGACTGATTCGACCTGTCGATTAGTTAACTTTGGTCAAAGTTAACTTCCTACAAAGTTAATTTTCTTTTAAGTGTAGTATGTTTATAGGAGCAGACATGATAACAAGTTAACTTTGAAAGCAGACCTACAATTAAGCTAACTTTGTGGACTACACAATGGACCTCGGACCAGGTCTGCTTTTTAAGTCAACTTTATAATGTTCCAGGACTTTTCCGAGCAGTCAAAATACCAGTCATATTTAAAGTTAAATTGTATGTACTTATTAAGTAATAGATCTTTATGTAATGCATTCTGATTAAATCGCCATTACAAAATTTCCTCGTCTTACTGTAAACCAAATTTTATTCGCCTGTTATTTACCTTCGCGTGTTTTGCAAGGACAGTAAAATCGCGAAAATAATTCGCCGCGAATTATAGTTTTTCTTTGGAGTATTTAATTTAATCGCAAAAGTTTATAGTCATTAATTGTTTTTGATTTCGACATCGCAAAAGTCAATAGCCGCGAATAAAAGTACGTTTACAGTACTGAATAATCCATGTATTTATTTTTTTTTTATTTTTCCCCGCCATTTTTATTCACATCCTATCTCGGCTTTTATTGTGTATGTGCATACGAAACATTACATAACAAACATTACGCACATATAGACCTTAATTCCCAGTCGTGTCTTTTTGGCTGGGTCGTGCGTTCGAAGGGGGTGGGAAAACATCAAAAACGCTGGTGTGTAGCACCTAAACCATACTTTTCTCCACGTATACAAGATATATATTTAAAATGTAAATAAATATGTGAATGCCCATGCACACTTATTTCTTTCCCCGGGTGCTTATAATTATAGCAAGGGTTGGGGTGGGAAAACGTCTGATGTTGTAACGTGTTGACCTATACCATACATTTCCCCACACGTACACCATTTATATTTACAATGTACTAAATAAAACAAACATACCAGTCCTTGTCCATAGCACAATCCCAAAAACAAAGTAAACACTTTGCAAACTGGCAAAATGTTATACACCTGAACTTCTATGAAGGAAGTGAGGCCGGGTGCTCCGGAAGGGTAGGCACCTCCTGTCTAGGTGCAAGTCAATTTTGAGAATACAAGGAACAAAGAACTATGGTAGGTCAAATATATCCAGTATAAGTTTGGATACAGTGACTACATACTTATCAACAATATTGTGATGACGGCCGTAAAACTTTTTAAGGGCCTTGATTATCCGAGGCTTGCAATATCCTTGTGTCAACAATTTAAATGTAAGTAATTTGCTTTGTTGCAGAAATTCCCCATGGTGGGAACAAGCTCTACCGTACGGTATTAACTGTGAAACATATACACCATACGCAGGAGAAGCAGGGATATTACTGCCAAGAATAGGAAAGATAACAATAGAAAAATTGAAGTCATCACGTTTGTCGTATATTTTCTGATGTAACCTTTCGTGGGTGTCATAATTGAGGAATAAGTCCAAATATGAAGCAGAACATCGAGAATCTGAAGTGGCTTTTATTTCAAGCTCACTTGGATAGATGACATTTACATATTCTCCAAATTTTGGATTATTTAGAGATAGAACGTCATCTTTGTGTAGATGAATGATTTAGCGACAGTCTTTTCTCCAGATTTGACAATGTAAATGTTTTTTGTGTGTTGCACATGTACCATACAAATCTTCATAAAGGAGGTTATGCACTATAGGCCATTTTTGGCCCCATATCAAAATGTTATATTTTTTTTTATAAAAGACACTCTTAGTTGTAGTCTTTACAAAAACATACCAAATTAAGTGTTCCCATGTATTGCTGCCTAGCAACAGTGCTTGGAAACAGACCCCTAGCAACTCTAAATTTTAGACATTTTCAGACATAATCTTAACCATTAAAGCAGATTTTTACTGCAGTATGCAACAAATGTGTAGTTTGTAGTTCTACATTAACAATTAATGTAATTGGGAATCAAAATAAGCTTGAAAACGTAAAAAAAAATATGGGTTTCCATAGCAACAGTACCTTCATGTCCATAGCAACGGATGGTATAATGTACTCATATGCATACAAAAATGAATGAATTTATGCCCACAGCAACTGAGTGTTTAAAATAACTCATAGGTATCACAAACTAAATAGTTGTATTGTTTAATACTTATTTTATAAACTTAATATTTATATGCAGTGCCCTTCCATATATATTGTGTGGAATAGTTACAGGCCTTTGAAATACTCGAACTACACTTTTTCATGCAATACGAGACATCAATTGCAGACTTGGATCATAGTGACCGATTACAATTTCAACCCTCATTGTCATATTAAAATGCAACTTGACATTATTTTAAGTGAGCAAATTTGTAAGCTTGCTTAAAAAACCAGTTTGTCCGGAGCTAGCTGTATGCCTTAATAGCATGAATACAAAGCCAACTTAGATTGTGAAATACAATTTAATTAACAGGTTTTCTGTCTTTAATAGTAACATGTTTTCTTGATGTAGTGTCTTGGCTGTTTCAATACATTTTTATACTTACTATTTCTTATTTAATAGTCAATCAGTGTTTACCACCATTCCATAGTATTTTACAAATACAAATGACAAGTGTTAGGCGTCAAACTAGAAGCAGTATACAGACAAAGCTATGTGGTGTCTCACTGTCAGTTTACTGACTTCAAATATTTATCCCAGAACGCAAAAATTGTTAAATCTAACATAGCTAGTGGTGCTGGTATTAGAATTATTACTTTTATGTGTTGCTGATGTTGTTGCATAGGAACACTAATTATAATAACTTGGGCAATACAAAATACAATGTAATCTAGTCACACCACTGGTCACGATGACTCGTGTTTGTACAAAGACAAGAGTTTTATTGCCATTTTTCCATGTAACTGCTACATTGTATTATGGCTAGTGTTATTTTGAAAACTTATGGAATCTGGTCCCATTCCAAGTACATTTATCAGCTTATCATTTATTTATCATTATTTATAGTATAATTGAACATGCAAGTTGTAAAATTCACTTCCACATTTATTATTAAAGTATGGAACATCTGATTCAAAAACGAAAAAAAATCAAAGATTGCTTTGACTCTTAATTTGTGTGAGTTCATCTACTCAAAAAAAAAAAACATTAAAAATCATACATAAAATGTAGTGATTCATGACAATAAGAGTAACAATTTTAAAACATTGCAGCATTATCAACAAGGAAAAACTTTAATATGTGAAGAACGTATCAACAAGGTAAAAGGAAAAAGTATCAACAGTTTAAAATATGAATAACTCGAACATTGAAAAGAATAAAGGAAAATGTTAAAACAACCAGTGACCTAAACTTCTATTTTGCATTTTAACAGCTTACTCTATCCAAAAAGATCTTATTACATTTAACAGTCAATTTAACAGTATTAAACACTGTAATAACGGAATTAAGATTTAGTTATGTAATATAAAATCATCTTAAAGTTCATCACTCTTCAATAACATTGTCTACACAACATGACACAGCATCATGCAGAGTCTCCTCTAATGAAGATGTCTTTGTAAAAAGCTGATCTTGATGACGACCATAACCCAAGTACCACAAAACGCTTGCTATATGTGCACAACACCCAATAATTCGCGCTCCTACTTTACATGTACAATACCACCCAGACACATCCTGTTCATCCACATCATATCGTATCCAGAGTGTGTGGATTGTGTTCTTAGAATGACGTGACTGAATTTTAACTCGTAGTAAACTTGGGCATTCTTTACAAACCATCAACTCATATGAGCCATCTTCTTTCAAGTGTTCTCTGCTGTAATGAATAGACTGCTTGATCTGGTAAATACCCATTGTTATATCTCTTAGTTTATCCATTGTCAATTTTGGAAAGTCTATCAAGTCCGTGGCAGCCACTTCAACACATTTGTATGGTGTTTTCCTTTTTAAAAGATTGTTTTCCTCTACAAATGTTTGAATGGAGTTTGATTGATGAACTTTTTCCAACATTTTCTGTGCGATATGTTCGGATTCCGGATCCATACTGGCAAGTGGTGGTCTAAATTTATTGCATAACGCGCAAATAATTCGAACAAAGTCACCAATTTTTGGCACAAGTGTGTTTGGGACAACTTTATCAAGAAGTTTCCATTGTTTTATCCGTCCATTTACACTCTCAACGACCCATCTAACTTTGGTCACTAAACGAGACAAGTTTGCTTCTTCTGTGCTATGCTGTTTATGTCCCTTTGAAAGATAAGAGGGCATTTCCACCTTGAAACCATTTTCCTGAAGATAGTTCACAGCATCACGAAAACCTCTGTCAACCACCATTACATCATTCTCTTGTAACCAATCTGAAAGTAGTAAATATATAAGTGTGCATAGCATTATTTAATATTATTAAAGATACTTGTCTTAAAATAAAAGTACAGTCAATAACACCCATCTAAGAAAATTTAGTTTAGGTCCCTCTTATTGTACTATAACCACACATCTGGACATTAACTACAGTACCAGTCCACAGTCAGGACTTTTATAACAAGTGTTTTCAATGTGATTGTACTTTTTTGTCTTGTTTGACTGCTATTATTATGTTTTTGTTGTTGATGTTGATTGTATTGTACAATGTTTTCCAATGTATTGGCTGGTTCTAAGTACACATTTTTCATTTAAAAATCTCTTTTTTATTTCATAAGCAAATGGTATTCATTTACAATTAAATTATGACAATACTGGCATCACCCTTTGATCTAAATTAAAACCCTAAACAATAAAGTTTTTTGTTGTTTTTTTTTTAAAAATGAACACATGAAGTTTACAGTGTTTGTATATATTATAAATAAAAATTTGCTTCTAATCTAAGCAAAAAAAAAAAAATTTTTGAATAGACAATTTAAGTATTTTTAACAAGTACAGAGTAATTATTTTTCACAAAAAAGTACCAAATTGAATGAAAAAACTGTTAGGCAAACAAAACACAAAAAAAAAAAAACTCCAAGAGATGTCAGATCAAGTATTAAAGAACAATTAGAATACAATAGTGATATCCGCTATTTGACATTAAATGATAAGATCTTACCTTTTATGTCATCACTGTTGGTTTCCATCATATGTTTTACAATATTTGCATCATTGTTATAAAAATCTGCCATATACGGTCCAATCACACTCAGTATGTATCCATCAGTCCCCACTATCATCATAGGTTTTACAAGAGGTCTGTTCTTGTGCAAGCTATACGATTTGCGCTGAAAATGGTAGTCACTGCTTTTCTGAATGTATACATAGGTTCCATCTAAAACCAAAACAGCTTCTTTACTCTCATCGCTATTACTTGTGAATAGAGTTTTAGCAATTGGTGTTGTATGTTTTACACAAAATTCATCGTGGGATATGTGCTGAAAACCTAAATGAAGTGGCACAAAATTTTCCATCAAACTATCACAAACAGATGAAATAATTCTTTGAACCTGTGAAATTGAGAGCGAAAACAAAGAAGAGAGTATCGAGTTGGTAAGTCCAGTTCGTAGTTTTGTAAGGAACACTGCAAGGCATGTACGAATAGATCTGGTCAATGTATTTCTGACTGATGGTAAAAAAGTAGTAAGCTCACTGAACTGTTCTCTAGATATGCCAGTCAAGTTTCTGTAGTCTTCATCACTCAAAGCTGATGGTATATCAAAATTAATGTTTGATGTTGTCCTCATAAGATTTCTTACATTTTCAATTAGGTTGGAAATATCAGTCCTTGAGAAATATTCAGTTTCCTTCGTTGAATTTAATAAAGACAGTGTTTCTGAATTAAAATATCCATTATCAAGATGAAACTTGCAGCATCTACTGTCAGAGTTGATAAAAATCCCTGTATAAACAAAAGTTTGAGTGATTGCTGATGATGGAATTACTACATGATGATTCCGGTGTCCAGATGGCTTTTTGCATATCACACAATTCTTGTGATTCCGAGGTGTGGAATTTATCTGTAACTGAATAGATTTTGGACTTTTAATGATGGATGCAGAAAATGGTGCTGGAGGTTGATAGTCAGGATCAATTGTATCTTTATGTTGATGTTGTACATCTATCGCCAAATCCTTTATTCTTGCTAATCTTCTTCTGCATGCAGAACAAATAACATCGCCAGGTTCTAAAGGTCTGCCAAGGTCATTTTCTGTTTGTGTCCTAAGATGAGACTGTACTGGTCTTCGTTGTGCTGGATCTGATTTACACCTTTTATGGCAGCGACAACATGTGAAATGTTTTGGCATTATAACAATCTACAATAGATATTAAATGATAATTATTAACTAACAATATATTATCTTGAGGAACACATCAAACTGGTGTGATGAAACTCCAGATTAGGATGGGCACTGGTCCAATATGATTGGATTGGATTAATGGTGTTTTATGCCCCAGTCAAGATTTTTCACTTATTTCGAGGCGGTCAGTTTAAGGATGGTGGAGGAAACCGTAGTACCGGCAGAAAACCACCGACCTTTGGCAAGCGAACTGACACTAGGATCTGTCCCGAGCGGGATTCGAACCTAGGCGGTGAGAGGCACTGTGATCCATGAGCGCGTGCTTTAGACTAGTCGGCCACCAAGGCCCCTCACTGATTATATGAAAACTAGTGTCTCATAGTGTGCTTTTAACACTTTTCAAGGACAAAATATTGGTTGGAATGTAGTTTAATCTCGCATCAACAATTTTCCAGCTATATGCCCAAGATGTGCGAGAATGTATTATGGTCTGCCATGTACTAGCGCATACTCAGATCATCTCTTTTGTTGAGGTGGTAGCTCACTAAGTCAATATGCCACACACAAGTATATGTAACAGGAATGAGAAAATTGCAGGGTTGGACCTGGGATCAAACCACACAATTTGGGAGATCTCATTCATACTCTCGGATGGACCTAGACGTTTGCCCATCACTTCTGAGGACCACACTGGCAAGGAGAAAAATGCAGGGTTGGACCTGGGGAGCGAACCTTGGACCTCCTTCACTATAGGCGAGTGCTCTACCAACTGAGCTACCCAGAACTCTACACATACTATCACCTAGTCACATTATCTTGACACACGATGAAAAAGTCAATACAATTGTACTCTATCCTTTTAAAACCGAGGGACAGGTGAGAAAGCAGTATATCAAATTCTAAAGTTTTATGTATTGCCCGGTCAGAGTTTGAACCAATGACTCCCCAGGTCTTGAGGCCGACACTTTACCACTGAGGCACCGAGGCGGTTCAAAGAGAAGTGTCTGCATTGTTTACTAGCATTTTTAATTATAATTCTAATTAGATCTAAGATATGATATTGTGATACATGCTTAAAGTACACTTATATGACAGGCAAGTAAACTTGGAAATCGGTCCTGTGTTAATTTTGACCAAAAATAAATAGATAAATAAAAATGCACACTGCATAGTTTAAAAAGTTTGCCAATGATTTTTCATGCTGTACTTATTTTTAAATGGTTGATTGAATGGAATTTTGTGTCTATCGTAAATAGAAAGAGAGAGAGAGAAAAAAAGAAAGATAGAGGGAGGGAGAGAGTGTGTGTGTGAGGGTGTGCGTGTGTGAGGGTGTGTGTGTGTGTGTCTGAAAACCATATTCCAATACGTAAAACTCGGAAAAAGTCTAAAAGTATTAAAGGATCTAATAGATAACAATGTAGACTTAAGTATTTAACAAGTTACACCATATATGTTGTGTACTATGTTATGCTTGGGTTGAAAAAAAAAAAAAAAAAAAAAAAAACTTGATTTTGCACCCCCGGGAATTGCAAAAAAAAAAAAAAAAAAAAAAAAAAAAAAAAAAAAATAATAATAATAATAAAAAATAAAGAAAGAAAAAAATGTGGATCGTTGGGGATTTAAACCTCGAAACCACGAGTTTGCAGTCAACGACTATAACCATTGCGCTACAGCACATTCAATGAAATTGTGGAAAAGTTTGGTCATATCAATATATGCATACATTCTGGTACGTTCAGAGTGAAATTAATCCACACTCTGGAAACATTATATATATTATTATTTTATTTTTTGTTCTATAACAACGATGTCATCAGAAGCTATCAATCGTGCATATCTTGCATAAAGCTTTTCTAACATTTTATCGATACAATGACTCTCCCGACTACTGAAATGTGTGCACATACTTACCATCACGGGAACCGCAAATATATTTAATATATATGAAATAAAATGAATAGGGATACTTACAAAATATATACCCAACAATGAGATCAGTAGATGGACACTAGGCAATATAAAGTGCGTCGTTGCGTTGTACGTTGTTTACGAGTTCTTTCTTCCAGCGTTGTTGATGTGCTTGACAACGTCCGACAAAATCAAACGTTCTAAAATGTGTAGCATCTCGCCCTCTTTGAATTTTAGTAATTATCGGAGTCTTTTTTATACGAATTTTGTAAATATAATAAATTATATATATCCGATTGATAATATGCAATTTATCGACATAATTTTTTATCTTTTTTATCTTTTTTGCGTCATATTTATCAAAACCATAACGAAGATAAAATAAAATAAGCGGCGAGTGTAGCAGTTTTTTGCTACACAATTTGTGTTACTCCGTACTACTCGATTTCATCAGGCAAATTTATTGCCTATTTTTTAAATATTGCACTATGAGCGCAGTCGTGCTCCACTACAATATTTTAACACAGATTTCTTTTATTCAACATTTATCTATATGTCAAATATCTTTGTGGAGCATGACTGCGCTCACAGTGTATTTTACAAAAATATCCTTGTAAAACGCCAGTATTTTGTTATTTACACAAAACACCATGTATTTTGGTGATAAATATCGGCAGTTTAAACGATTTTTCGAGGAAATTTTTTATGGATTTATTACAATTGTACAATCCACAATGCCATTAGTGTCAAAACATACATATTAATTCCCTTCGAAAATTACTAAAATTGTGGTGCTGGAAAGGGCCTATAGTGAATAACCTCCTTTACAATGTACAGGGGCACATGACTATCAAAGCACATGCAATTCTTTCCTTGGGGGTTGCGATTTGTGAAGGGGTAGGGAATATGTCTGATGTTGTGGTGTTTACAATGTACATGAATATATGAAAATCAATGCACATTCAATTTTTCCTCAGGGTTTTCGGGTCTGGGTCAGCGGGGTCGTAGGTTCGAAGGGAAAGAAGCGTTTAATGCAGCAGTATTTAGTACCTATACCATACATTTTTCCCCCAAAAGCCATATATATTTACATTGTACTTTAATACATGATTTTCAATAAACATTCAATTCTTTCAAGTTGGTTTTGGTTTGGGAGGGAGTTAAGAAGATGCCTAAATTTTTGGTATGTATAACCTATGTCGTATATATCTACACCAATAATGACCAATACATTTGCTTTTTGACTAAGGGCAGTCAAATATTTATTATTGGGGTTATTTTTCTAGCGAATGTGCCTGCTTCATCGCAATGTCTAATTGCTAAGTTGATTTTATCAGAATACGACTGATCGAAAAATTTTCAAGCAAGCTAATTTTGCCGTATAAATGAACATAATTATGTTCTTTGGCAATGCTATTTTATTGTTTATTCATTATAGATGTTTTATTTCACTGCTTTTATTATATGGGTTACTTTATTGAAAAAGGGTAAAATGATTATGCTTTGTGGTACCCCCGGCACCTTATCGTGCTGACTTCTTTTATATTAACCCCAATATGTTAATTAATGGATGTTTTTGTCATCAGGGCAAATTGTATACTAAATGGAGATGTATATGTAACACAAATACCAGTTAAATTTTGATGTGCCAGATGTGCACATTTCGGAAAAAATTGATTTTTTTCTGCATACTGTTTGTTGTTGTAATAAAGTTTTACTTCGCATCATCAATTTTTAAGCTTGTCACGAGGAGACGAAATTGTACAAACATGATATGTGCAAGTGTGTTTTATGGACTGTCTTGTACTAACAGGCACTCGAGATGTTTCAGGGTGTTAGCACTCCTTGAGTCATTACACTATATAACCGTCACATCATTCAGAAATCAGGTGCACCAATCAATAATTTGTTCTCTCTATGCATAACTTCAGGGGGAGAATCAGTATCTCAAATTATTAAGTCTTACGTATCACCTAACTAGGGATCGAACCCACGGCCTCCCGCTCTCCAGGTCAATGCTCTGACCATAGAGCCAACGAGCTAGTATACCAGTTAACTGTAATATACAAAATAATTCAGTAGATTGCAACTTTTATCTATTACTCTCAAAATGAGCGTTATGGTCAATAATTATTTCTTACATAAAGTTGCTACTTAGTAACTGTATAAAAACATTTATTGTTTTTATCGCTATGTAAAAAGCGGTACGTCAATAATTATATTTTATAGAAAGTAGTAACGTTGCAACTGGCATCTATACAAGAAATAAAACTTTTTAAAACTTTACTGCCTATGGTTTATTTAAGAATTGACTGTCATTTTTTCCTGGGTTATCAAGGAATGAACCAGATTTTAAAGCTAGCAAATCTGATGAACTGCGAAGCAGTTCATTTTAGATTTGCTAGTTTTAAAATCTGGTTCATTCCTTGATAACCCAGGAAAAAATGACAGTCAATTCTTATATTTACAATTTATTCTTTCTCTACGAGAGCAAAATTGCAAATTCCGTTGAATGAAATAAATTCCAATGTTTTGAAAAAGAATTTCTAACGGCGGACGTGACCTAGACAGGGAACAGCTTGTTCAGAAACATTAAGCCCCGCCCATTTGACGTCATGTCTGGAAGAAACAAAATAGGTCATCAGTTTTGGATAATATTTGAAACAAAATTTTATTTCAGTCATTGACAAAAAATTACATATTCATATTTATGGTCAAGTTACAGTTATTAAAGGTAGAACTTGTTAAAAAACCAGACTTAATAGACGATAGAGTGCTCGACATCTGGACTTGCGGATTGGTATTCGACTCGGGAGTGCACAGGCTCGATGATGAAGCGGGTATCAGACTGAAGTGATTGTCATTTGGAATGGATGTGACATCATTACCAGATGCCGTTGCAGACAAAATGGAACTCAACACATGCTTTTGAGAAGTGGAGCAGTCACGAGAGTATGACCTGACAGATGATTCATTTCTATGACCAGACATATACATAATTTGGCGGGTTTCTATACCCGCATCACTCATCGCCTGGATAGTAGTTGCACGAAGACAATGTGCTGTGTACCGCTTTGAACAACCCGCTAGTTTACACAAATCTGGAAGAAAGTTTGTGAATGTGGTTTTTCCAAGTGAAGATTTTGTGTACCAAGTGTCGCATAAATTTGGATATTCTTTAGCTGGCGGCGATATTTTGTTAAACAGATGCGAGGCATTCTCGTCAGTTTTATTTATAAAAAATTTAAGCAGCTTTATCGGACATGTTTCTGTACCAGTGGCGTACATACGTTTATCAGGATTTGCCTCATCGGAATTAATACCACCCTGATAATTTTTTTGCCTTGTTTCGTGTGTCAGCGTTGCAAATTCATGACCATTCTCGTCTGTTTGAAACTGAAATGCGTTTCTTGTTAACTGATGGTGCCATTCCAAACCACGTGTCACAAAATGGATAGAGAGAATGTACCAAACACACAGCCGGAGGGTAATTGGATCAGTATAAGCTTTAGACAAGTAAGCAGATATTTTTTGTAAATCATTCTTGGTTATGATCTCTTTATGTTGTGTAGGACGAGATGAACCCGAAGTAATTCTGTCTTTCAACAATCCATTCAAAGTGTTATTTGTGTGTTTGAATTCTTTATCGTGCACAATGTCGATGTCCCTTTTGATATCGGAAAGATGCCTATTTATTGCCGAGCGGATATTTTTCAGAGTGTTTTTGTGATACACGTCAAATTTATTGTTTTTCTCATGGGGGGTTGCTTCACAATAAAACTTTTTAAGTTTTTCTGCGAGTTCATTTGGAGGTACAGTTGTCAAATCCAGTGGATATCCATAATTTTCCATGTGCCAATCTGTAAAGAAAAAGAGGACATAAGTGCTACCTATGATGGAAATGATTTGACAGGTTAGTTTAATAAAACAATAGCTGCATTTTATTGACATTGTTGCGTAGCATAAATTTCAACGAAAGGCTGCAACACTCGTTCAATTTTATTTTTAACAGGATAATGGTAACTTTTGTCGTTTTTCCCCACTAGCTTTTTTTTTTTTTTTTTTTTTTTTTTTTTTTTAATTCCCGCTAATTTATTTTATTTATTGTTTTCCCACCTATTTATGTATTGGATATTTATTTATTTATTTGATAGACTGAAAATTTATGTATTCTTCACCTTGTAATATTTTTGTTCCCCATTTGGTGTTTTTCTTCGTTGCTATACTTTGATTCATTCCCTCAAGTTCCTTAATCTTTTCAGCGGTTACCACCTTAAACCTCTTTTTTGGTGGCTCTACGGATGTTTGTATGGCTGGCAGTTCCGGGGGTGGTAGACCGGGATCATCCGACTTTAGCAGATCTGTAACCATTTGATTATTTGACATCGCAGAACTTGCAGAAAAATCTGGCCCTGTTTCTATCATTAATGCATCAAAATCGGGGTCTGTGAAATTTAGTATATCTTGCAGAAATTCATCTGATGTTTCGATAATAAAGTTTCCATAACAATCAGGCTCCATGATGGACAGAAGGAATGAAAAATTTGCAGACGACAAATCTGGTATTTTAATTCTTACAATGTTTTTTAAAAACATAAGTAACACAATAACAATGTTTTTATTAATTTTTTATTTTTTGAAAAAATATTTATTTTGCTATATCGTGAAAAAACTTGAAAAGGAAATATCGAAGTCTGTACGTGGTTTTGTGAGATAAAAACAGATAGCTAAAAATAGGTCAGTTAGGGAAAAACCAGAATTGGTATTCATGCGCGATGTGAAAAATCGATGTTTATGCGAATAATGAAAACAAAAATCAAACTGGGTTCAACGTAGAAATTATTTTTCTATTGTAAATATTTGGAAATGTTTATCAAATCTATCTACATCTGATGTCCACTTTTGTGCACTCAATAGCAAGCAACAAGACGCCTCTAGCCTTTCTAGTTCGGCAGAATTGCAAGCGAAAATATTAAGTTAAGTGAACATGTATTGAGGATTTTCTCCATATAAAATGCTGCATGAAAGACAAATTGCTTTTAGAAAAATGCAATACCCCTGGCTTCACTTCCATGTTAGAAGTTCAAGTGTTTAAAATCATTAAGCCAGTTTCAAAGCGTTACTTTCTTTTTGGTATTTTGATATGAATATAGATTAGGATGTTTGTTTCTGATTATGTTACTTAGAAAAACAACCGAATTTAAGACGTTTAATCCTTTATTATTTCAACGATAATAGTTTATGCATAGGACTTACCAGACAATCTTCTTTTTTTATTTTTAAAACACAAACAACTTTTCTACTGAATGACAAGTTATACTCTAAACAATTATATAATGAGAAATATTACGTGAATAAAACACCTACGATGGTAAACCCTAATAAACAGTATGTAACTATTCTTTATAGTCTTTTTCGTATAGCCTATATAATTTGCGTTTAAATGACTGAAAAAATCTATCGGTTATGTCTTCCTGACGGCAGATTTCTAAAGTTTACCCTTACCCTAACCCTAACCCTAACCTTGCCGTTATCAGACACCCGATACATAATTTCTAATTCGTCTCCATTCCATCGACTTGGACAAAAAAACAGAGTGATGTCGTATTATATTTGTTCTTAAAACATTTTCATTTGATATGGCTGGTTACTCGATATCGCGTAGGATGCGTTCATCAGACTCAGATTGATGTTCATTCTCCCTAATTTGTTTCGTCAGTTTTATCAGAATCGCAATCTATTGTTATTGGAATAGATTCATGAAGTCTCCATACTTTTATAACCTGAACAACGAAGTAACAAATGTGATTGTATTTCCATTGCTTTTAAATGAAATTGAGATATCTTTATGCAACGTTCTAGTTTCTTCAGTGCAAGGAAATCAACAGATCATCCCTGTTGTTTTCGCGCAATACAAGACAAAAAACAAGATTAGTGTTTCTTTGTCTTGCTGCGCAAGGTCACAGTTAATGTAGTTATAAAAGAATAGGTTTTATCCAAGGAAAGCTAAAATCGAATCTTTTCTGAAACGGGATCCTTCATTTGCTTGAATGTATCAGAATTCTAGATCCTAGTTCATGTATTATAAATTGAGATGTTGATTGACATTTGGCATCACTGAAACCATCTTCAGTTTCAGATCGCAAGACTTTCCAGACACGTATCCCATCCCATTGTAGCGCTCTATTGTTTGACGAGTCATACTGTTTTAATACCGGAAAGAAAACATATTAAGGCTCCCTAAAACCTGAATTTAAGATATCAACTATCGACCGTCTTTTTGTTTTTAACATTTCAATTATACGTCCTGTTGGTTTTCTTTGTTTACTCTAACTACATCGAACACAATTTTTTACAAGGTCTTTACAGCCTATTGAACCTTGTAGCACAAAGCAGGGTGACAGAATTTCAGATTTTATTGATGCTAAGAAATTTGCTATACGTATTTCATCCTTTAAACTAAACTGACGGTATAAATCTTTCAGCAAAACAGATAAGATTTTTTCCTAACATTGAATTTGCTGCATTAAAAAATCAACAAAAGTAAAAACACAGAGTACATGTATTTCATCGATTATTTTGTTGTCAAGGAACCAGATAAGCAACGGCGGGGTGAATCATCGAAGCAAGAACCAGCGTTTTCAAGTTCAAGGTATCCCAACCAGTCAGTTTTGCTTCTAGTTGGATATTCAAGACCAGGGCCTAAATTTATTGATAACAACGGATTGTACAAAGATAGGGGACTTCCCCAAAGACATTTCTCTTTTGCAAGTTCATACTGGAATGCTTCCCAGGTGTTGTTGTATTTCCCTAATCTTTTATCATTTAAAAATAATATTCTAAGTTTTTTACCAAATGCATCCCAATTATCTGCTGGAAGGTACGCAAGACATCTTCTTCGTTGTCGAACAGAATCACTTATGAGTTATTTTTCAAAACATACGAGTTTATTATGAGGTAAGAGAGAATCTGGATCGATTATAAAAATAGCTGTTTTAGGTGCAATACAAATTCTTTTTTACATTTTAGGTCCTTCCAGAAAGAACGTACGTTTTCTGTACAAACTGATTTATAAATTAATGCGTCTTCCTCTAAGGAGGCTAATGAATTGCCGTGTTTTCGACCAGAAGGATAAATATGAAGTGTATCACCATAAAATTGCACAAATCGCACCTTTCCTTCGAATATGGCCAGCTTAAGTATGCTTTGATCAACACCCAAAAGAGGACCATCTAAGTTCGATTGAAAATTGTATTCTTCACTGAATGATAAACAAGAAGTCAGCGTTCCTCTGCTGCCAATGACGTTTTGTAGACCATGTCTAGCCCACAAAAACCCAAAATGATGGCCACCTGAGACCGTTGCTGCAATGTGCACTGTCAGCTTAATGATTAGACTAGCATCAAATTCATCGGTAATATTAAATACACTCTGTCGTCTTTCACCAAATCAAAATACAAATAGATATGGTTCAAAGCCTGTCGGTGAAGAACCTTCGATACAATTTAAAGTATGAAAAATTTTGTTTTGATCACCAGGTAGTATATGAAGTTTTTGTAGAGTTGTTATGCAATACTTTTTAATCGTAGATTCGCATTCTCCCTCATTATTCAGTCGCTGCAGTGAACTTCTCCATGACAAAATAAGTATCTTGAAATAATCGAGTGGAAAGGAGATGAAATTGTTGGGCACGCTTTCAGCAGTAAGTGTTTTATTAGGTACCAGTGTTGGGTAACCTTCCCAACCATGCTAATAAAACAACTGAATACCCCGCGAATCTCGCAAACATGGAAGAACATCTTTGAAATCTGACAGTGGCAAATGTTTCTTCAATATATAATAAACTGGTTTCAAAGTTGAAATCCCATAAGGCAAAAAATTTAGATAACCTGTCTGAAATTTAATGCTTTCAAGTGATTGTAGTCTCAATACAACACCGTCTAAATCTTTATTCAAATTTATCAATGCATCCTGTTCTTCGTAAGTTTAATTTAAACTCCGTACGCTTACATAACCCTCACGATGTAAAAATTCATCAGGGGAATTAGCTTCCAATAAACAGTTAATGACATTTTGTGTGTTTTCAAACGCCTTATCTAAAACACTTTGGCGGTCGTTATCCATTGCTATACAAACATGTTTTGAAAGATTAGAAGCGAAATCATTATTTTTCTTCCCCTGTCTAGCTGGTACATCCATCGATGTAATCGATTGTAATCTGATGCCGTAAATGCAAAAAACACAAGTTATTACTTTACTTCTATTACAAACTTATGTAGTGATGTGTAATACAAGTCACAAACAGATGGCATTACCTATTTATAGAGGATGTGTAATGCATCGTAGGTGTTACCTAGTTATAGGGTAATGGGTAATACAGTATTGGTGTTACCTAGTTATAGAGTGATGGGTAATACATGTCACCTACAGTTGGTATAACCTTGTTATAGGGTGATGGGTGATACATTGTTGGTATTAACTAATTATTATAGGGTGATGGGTAATACATGTCACCTACAGTTGGTATAACCTAGTTATAGGATGATGGGTAATACATTATTAGTATAAGTTATTTATGGATACTTCATTGTTGGTACAACCTAGTTATAGAATGATGGGTAATACACTGTTGGTATAACCTAGTTTTAGGATGATGAATAATACATTGTTGGTATAACCTAGTAGTAGGGTGATGGGTAATACATTATTGGCATTACCTAGTTATAGGTGATGGGTAATACATAGTTGCTATAACCTAGTTATAGGTTGATGGGTATAACATAGTTGGTGTTACATAGTTATAGGGTGATAATTACACAATTACTCTTTCTAGCTTGATAAGTAGCCCAGTCAACTACTTAAAGGTACAATCAAGTTTTGGTCCGATAGGCAACATTATTACTCATTATCATATCAGCAATTTACGGGTGATAAGTTAAAATTATTGTAATACCATAACCTAATATGGTCCATACCATATTCAATGGCTAATAGGTAACACTATTACACATTCTGGAGTGATTGGTATCCCAATCACCTTTTACGGTGTGTAACAAAATTATAGAATGATAGGTAAAAATATCACCTTTTATGGTTGAAAACCAATTAATGGGGTATGTTACTACGTTATAGAGTGACACAATCACCTAGTATGGTGTATGGCCAAATTATTGGGTGATAGGCTTATCACCTATAATGGTGTATAACAGATTAGAGAGTAATGGATAACAATGTTGCTCATTTTGGTGCATAACCAAAGATATGGGGTAATAAGTAACATTATCACTTTATTATGGTGTATAATTTATGGTTGTAACACTACGACCTAGTGTGGTGTATATCGAAGCTACTGGGTGATAAGTAACGCCATCAGCTATTATGCTTCATAACAATAATACTCATTCTAATGTATAACCAATTTATGAGGTGATAAGTTATAATATTATCTTTTATCAATTATTGGTTGATAAATATATAGTACAAATAGTCAAATACCAGTTAAATTTTGATGTGCCAGACGTGCACATTTCGGAAATTCATTCCTCATCAGTGACACTAAGACCGGAAAGTTGGATAGATAAAAGTATTAGCCGAAAAGTTGAAAATAATGAATCTAAAGTTTCAAAATTATATAAATCCAAATCCAGCTAAGGAATGATGTGCACTGAGGGAACAAACCTTAAGTTTAAATAAATTTCAAATTTTAGACGACTGAAAATTTTGATAAATTGTACATTTTCTGACAGCACAAAGTACTGCCTACTGAGGTATGGATAAGTAACAACATCAGCTTTTATGGTGTATAAGTCATAAGGGGTGATAGGTTACACTGTTACTCATACGTTACACCATCAGATATTATGGAGTGTTATCAATTTATGCAGGATGAGTATCACCATCACCTATTATCATGTAGAACCAAGTATTCGTAGGTATTATCCCTATCCCTAACACTGTTATTCATTCTGGTGTACAATTAATTTATGGGCTGATAAGTAACACAATCACCTATTGTGGTGTATAACAAAATTATGGAGGTTAAAGTTGCCCTTCAACTTGTATCGAGTATAACCAAGTAATGGTGTGATAGGTGTTTACCCTTACCCAAACACTTTTACTCATTCTGGTTTACAATAAATATTTGGCCGATTAGTAACACAATCATCTATTTTAGTGTATAACTAATTTATTGTGTGATAGGTTGCACCATTGCAAATTCTGGTGCATAACTAAGTGATAGGGTAATAAGAAACATCATCACTTATCTAGGTGTATAACCAAATTATCGGAGGATAAGTAACAACATCACCTGTTATGGTATATTACAAAGTTTATGGGTGACGGTAACATAATTAACAGTCTGTTGTAAAATTACATTAACAATATCACCTGTTATGGTTTATAATCTATTTATGGGGGTTATAAGTAACATCATCACCTATTATGGACTATAATTAAATTATATCAAGGTTATTGGTTGACGGGTAACACAATTAACATTCTGTTGTATAACTACGTTATGGAGTGATAAGAAACACCATCGCCTTTTATGGTGTACAACCAAAATATTGGAGGATATTGTGGTTTATAACCAAGCTATTTGGTGACAAGTATGACCAAATTATTGGGTGATAAGTAACAACATATATCAACAATTTATGGGTGATTAGTAACCAAAATTTTGTAACACAATAAAGTGTTATGGTGTATACTATTAGGTAACAATATTATTCATTGTAATGTCTAACCAAGTTATGGGGTGATAAGTAACACCATCAGTCATTATGGTGGATAATCAATGGATGGGGTTGTAGGTAACACTATCACATATAATGTTTTATTACCAAGCTATTGGGCGACAAACATGACCAAATTATTGAGTGATCAGAAACACCATCACCTATTATGATGTATAATCAATTTATGGCTTGTTACGTAACACTATCAACTATTATGGTGCTTAACGAAGCTATTGGTTGATAAGTTACACTAACACCTATTATGCTGTATAACCTTATCATTGCGTAATGGATAACACCGTTACTAATTCAGGTCCATAAACACGTTATGGTGTGATAAGTAACACCATCAACTATTATTATGTATAACAAATTATTTGTGATAGGTATCACAATTACTCATTTGTGTGTAACCAAGGTTTGTGTTTTAAGGAAACACAATCACTTATGATACATAACTAGGTTATGTGATGATAGGCAATACCATCAAGTATTATGGTATATAACTAAATCAGGTGTTGGTGGGTAGCAATATTACAATTCTGGTTTATTATTATGGGGTGATAGGTAATTCAAGCACTTTTCCTGGTTTAGGAAAGGGATGATAATATAACACCATCCTGTGTGTATAACGACATTAATGGGTGATTGGAATTGCCATTACTCCTTCTAAGGTATAACCAAGTTATTGAGCGAGTTATGACACTGTTTGTCATCCTGGGGTTTATTATAAGTAACACACATATCATCACCTATTATGTAATATTATTTAGTTTTGAGGTGATATTAAAAATATTGCACATTCTGGTTTATAAAAAATCTATGGGGTGATTATTACTCTCTCTGGTGTACAATTAAGTTACGGGTTGATTGGTAACTCTATTGCTAATTATTGGGTATATCAAAGTTATTGGCCATTTTTCATTCTGTTGTATAACCATGTGATACGGTGATTCCTTAAACAATTACATACTTCGCACTTTTACAGCGATAGATATTCCAGCATATTTTTGGCCAGGTGATCGGTATTTACAGGTATATCAGCAATACGAAAAAATAGCGAAATTTCATTGCTGAAACCATAATATTTATTTATGGAATTTAAAGCTTACACATTATATACTTAAATTTTGGCCTTCTTACATCTAAATAATGAGTCAAATTATACACAAACACACCTGTCAATAACCATTCATTACAAAACAAAACAAAAAGTAACATCACTGTGGAAAACACATGCGCACATCTACCAAAGAAGTCATGCCAGGTGTTCAACAAACATACGCATGTTATTTATTTGTATGTTACTAATAGCAAATCAATGTAGGCCAACATCTGTTATCAATGACAAGAATTATTGATGCATAACGTACCCTACCAGAACGTACTCTCTTTTGGACGAAACGTACCAACATTTTTACCAAAACGTAACCATATCAGAACGTACCCACCAAAACGTACCCACCAGAACGTACCCACTTAATATTATTATATTTATGTTTGATACATAACAATATAAAGTCAATAAATGTTAATTTTTATTAAAATAAAGAATAAAAATGGATTTTCTTCAATTGTTCATGAAACTTAATTACGTAGACATGAACTGCATGCATATGATATACTTGGTAGTTTACTTATACCAAAACGTACCCACGTTGATAACATAAAAAAAATTCAATAAATACATGTGATCTACTGGTAAGTTACGAAAACGACGGTACCCTTTACCAAAACGTTAATGATTAAATGCAACTTAGATCTTTTCATATTGATGGGTAGTCCTTAAAAGGACTGTTATTTTATTATTATCATCTTTATTACAGCAACAATTTAATTGCATCATCTATATTATTCACAAACAAAGAGTACATATCTTCTTTCAGGTGTGTTCCGTCTTTTTGCATGATGCTATTTCTGTTGGTAAGGCAGAACGGGTGATTCCAGATTAAGCTTGGGAACGTCTTCTTAATTACTTTTCTTAATTTCTGAACTCGTTTGTTGTATCTTCTGTCATGTCTGTCGAAGAATGAACCAAATAAAGTGAACTGGACACCACTTTCAATCAGTGCACGGGAAATAGAGTAGATTTTCTTGACAATCTGTCTTTCGGTCAACGTCATGATGTCATTTTCACCAATTTGTAAAAATATGACTTTATAATGTCCCCAGTGTTCTGATCTGGCTACTTTCTCCATGTCGTCTAACTTCATGCCGCCAGTCCCAAAAGCTGAACCGGAAAAGGATAGCTTTCTTGTTAATCTGCTGCTCTTCCATGCTGTACATAATCTTCTTACGAAGCTGTGACCCAGAACACACACTTTAGGACCCGGTCCGTCCCAGTGGTAACTATCTTGAAAGCGCATAGTTTAAGATTATTTGTGACCATCTACAGTTTGAGGGACTTTATATATGTATAGTAAATCATCAAAAGATCAGTCCAAGCGGTGATAACTGCTCACCGGTCCCTTTAAAGTTCAGGTATTCAGTGGTAAGGAGTGACAGTTGATTGATAGCGTATGTTGTTCTCGTTAGCGAGAGTCAAACATGTCACTGTTTAAGGAGAGACTATTAATTGATCGGTGTATGCTAATTTCCCAATGTTGAAATAAAACAAACGGGTTGAGGATGTCAGCCAATATCTTTCTGCATAAGAAAAGATTATTGTTGCCCGGCTCTTGCCACGCGGAGCCCTCCTCAGTAAAGAGCCATAATTTTGAAAAATAGCCAAAAATTTTTTAAAAAAAATTATTTTAAAAATAAATTATTTTTGGAATATGCAAGTATTTTTAAAATGTAAAAAAATAATAATAAACTAAAATATACAACTTATTTTTAAAAATAATTTAAAGTTAATTAATAAAAATACTTTTAAAAGATAATTTATTTGGAAATAGTCATTTATGTAAATAAACGGAATCCTCTGACCGGTTGGTCAGAGTTTTACGATGGTAATTATTAGCTTGGAGCATGCGCACGGACCATGTCGGATGTACGGAAAAACCCTAGAACCGAAAGTGAAACATAACAGATTACATTAATTGTCCTTCATTTATATCCGGGTGTATTTGAAATGGTGTTTTGTATCCCTTCCTAAGTCACAAATGACAAATTCAACGAAGTTCTGTGTTAAATTTATCGTATTTCACCGTTTTGAAAGTTGCGTTTAAATTACCCGGGTTTTTGATGACGTAACCATGTTCTAATATTAGATCCTAAATGCTGCATCTCGCTGGGTAAATATTGTAATTTCTGCATTTATTCGAGCTTTTATCGTTGAACTAAATGTAACATTGTTCATTAGGAACATCATTAGTTAGATTAGCACCGTTTTAATTTTTTCTTTGGAAAACTTAATGCAGCTTTAATAATAAAATGAAAATAATTAAGTGAAATATATTAAGCTGTCATTTTTAATAAACATATTGTAAAAAACTTATTTAGTAAAACACAATTTATTTATTTAATATGGAATCGTTCGAAAAACGTAATGTAAAAACGACATGATAAATAATCTGACACGGTTAAAAAAATGAAATGACAAGATTTCAAAAATGAATATTTAAACAAATGGAATACTTACAAGTATACACCCAAAAATTCAAGGTATTTACAGCGATGAAACAAAAATATATAAATATAAAATAGATATAAGAGCAAAAAAAGGTTTTTTTTTTAAATTTTTTATAATATATATTATATACATGTATATATTTATATAAAGATTTTTCGGACTGGCTTTTTGTAAAAAGCAGAGCAGACGGTCACCTCAATAATGAGTGCCACAAGGTGTCTCATGCTGATTACTCTTCCTGTGTGGGACCATTTAACTTGCTGGATTGTCGAAGAAGTTGGCTGATCGTCAGCTCCCCGTTTCTATAATTTTCCCACAGTAAAAACAATTGACTCTGTACATATCTGGTGGACTGTCTTTGATACCGTTTTAATTTCTTTTCCGATACAAGCTTGGCCTGTAATGGTACCATTTTGGCTTCTGTATGGAGCAACGGTATTAGCACATAGAATGGCTTTTGTTCTTCACCCGTCTTCTTATTCAATCTTCTATTCCAGCCTATAATAAAAATATTATTTATTATTTTATTTATAAATTGTCATTATATTAAAATACTTATCACGATTTATAGTATATAGGACACTAACCTTCAACATCGTTGTTGGTGCGAATTGGCTGTCTATACATGCACCATGACTTCACTGGGTATGTGTTGTTGTGAATCCATGTGTTCTCCATGTAAGACAACAATTCCGTGATGGGTCCGAGCAAGGGTTTTTCTTTAAGTTTGTCAAAAGCTGGTACCACATGTTCGGGTGGTAAAAACGGGAGTGCCATCAATTTCTTAACAAATTTATGAACAGAATCATCTTCATTGTAAGCTCGCTAAAAAAAAGTAACAATGACAAAATGTTAAAATATTGTGAAAAAAAAATTAAAAAAAAACAAAAAAAAAAAACATTTGGTACTGACTTTGTTAATCCCTATTCAGTACAATACTAACCTGCAGTCCCAGTTCTTGTATCTTTCTCCATATGGCCTGCGTCATATAGAATATGCAGCCTTTAATTTTCACAACCGGCAACACTTTTTTTACCGCTCCCCACATAGCTATTTCAAAATCGACGACGACGCACTTTAATTCTTGTTGTTGCAGCATGCCTGTTATCGACTGCAAGATCTAATATTAAAAAAAAATGTGTGAATCCTCGGAACTAAGAAATTTAATGCATTAAATTTAATATTACACAGAGAGAGAGAGAGAGAGAGAGAGAGAGAGATAGAGAGAAATTCATACCTTAATGTAATCTTTCTGTCGTCGTCTCGACATCAAGCAAAATACCAGCGGCATCATCTTACATTCTTCGCCGCTTCTGACAAAACTGTGTATGGATAGTATTTGATAAAACGGTGCTCGGACTACTTTGAACGTGCCGTCGAAGAACCATTGCTTAGCCTTGTCTAACAACTGTAATTGATCTTCGGTGGCAAATATTAAATGCCGTTCATCTCTGACCTTAACGTCGGCTCTCAAGAAGCCGTCGGGAATATAATTCTGTGCTATCTGTAACAACAGTAAAGGAATATCTCTGTAATATAATTTGGATTTTTTGTCGCTGTTATTATTTAAAATTATATATCCGTGATATAGTATAAATGAAATTATTGTCTAATTACCTGAAATGTTAAGTCTTGTGGTTCTTTGGGTCTTAACCTCTCGCGGACTCTATTCGCTGTTCCTACAAGGTTGGCTAGGACGGGTCTGCTGCCTTCTGGATCCGATGTTGTTGTGTTTGTTGATACCACACGCTCAACAATGGATGATGCCGATTCAAATACATTACTTGACGATTCACTTTTGACTTGCTTGATAATTTCGACAGCAGTGGCGACACCAGGCCTGGCCGTGTGGTTGTGAGTATGGCGTCCACTTGAGAATTCATTCCCGTGTTGTTGAACAGAGGCGGGACATCTACCAGATTTGTTTCTCACACTGCACCACCAATGAATTGTATCTTTTCTTTGTCTCTCAAAGCAGAAACCAAATATTATATATTTAATATATATAACAAATATGGAATGTTGTTTCGTGATGTTTGTATATATATATAGAGAGAGAGAGAGAGAGAGAGAGAGAGAGACAGAGAGAGAAAGAGAGTATGAAGATGATAATAATTAACATTTACATACCTTCACTGTGTACGTGTATCCTCGCTGTCAGCTAACTTCCTCTTGCCTTTTTGCGACCCTTCTTCTATCTTAGTGTAGGTTTTTTTATATGTTGCTGGTGTGACATCTCCAATAGACTCGTCTTCAATAGAACTGTAATATAATTTTTATTATTACATATGAATTTGCCGTTTATTTGAGCTGAGTACAACAACAAATTACATACGCGACGCAAACTGTTCTAGACAATAGAATAAGTCTACTCACTTTTCTTGAATTATTCTTGGTTCCTGATATGGGATATTCTCGATTTCAAATGATGAATTATTATGGGGAGCAATAGCTTCTGTGGAGTGAGCTTCTGTGGAGTGAGCCTCTTGGGTGTCAGCTTCTTTGGTGTCTGTATTTACTAACGATCCCATGGACGCCTCCACACGAAATTCGCCATATTGACTGTTATTTCTAGAGAAAATACGTATAATCAGACATTTAAGCGCATCAAGAAAATTTTAGTTATGGTTCTTTTTATGTCAATAATTTATAACAAATATGAAATATATTACAAAAATACTTAATATTATTTTGTTTTATTTCAATATTTATTTTATGTTATAAACTTACATTGCTATAGAAAGTCGTGTGCTTTCTCGAGTTGGCGGACTTTGAGGTACTGCCGGTAGTGTTTCTTCGTCGCAATCCCCACACACAAAAGCAATTTCTAAATCTCCCTTAACAGCTGCCCTGTAATCCTGGAGACTGATGCCTAAACAATTAAGAAATTAATTTTTAAAAAAAGTCTATAATTTTACGTGGTTTGACAACGGCTGGACTGTTAGGAAATGAGGGGTTGTTAATCTTCATCCGTGTAATATCTGGCCGAGCGTTAGGATCATGCAATGAGTTACTTTCCTTTCCCAAAAGACTTCAGTTGATCAGTTTCGATCACAGTAGTTAATTATAATACTAAAGTATTTTAAATATTGCTTGGGAAAATGAAAAATACTCGTGATCCAGCATTAAAATCCGCTCGGGTACCTCAAGAGGCACAGACACAGATATAGATGAAGTGTGAAATGCATTAGAAATATATTAAAGACATGTACTTCTGTTGTCACCGTTAGGTTTCCATACATGTTTATACATTACCTGCTTAAAATGTGACATTTAAGTTCAATAATGGAATGTTAATTTATAAATTACTTATATAGCAATGTGCTTATTTTAACATTAAAAAAAACAAAATCATCTCAAACCAACTAAAACTTAAAAGTCACATTTAGTTTATAAAGCGACATTTAATACATTAAAATGTATTAAATGTAGCTGGTTTGTATAGTTGCCTCGTTACTGTATAGATATATGATTAAATTATTTTTTATTGATAAAAATATTAAAATAATCACCTGTTTCACAAGAACGATGAGTCCATCTATTGCATTTGTCGCATACAACCGCGTGTTGTCTTTTTTTTAAATGAGGAATTAATTTCCGAAATGTGCACATCTGGCACATCAAAATTTAACTGGTATTTGTATTATATATTTTAACTGATTTAGAACAGTATACACATGAGTTAGCCGTGTTTACAACTGGTAACAAAGTTCGTTTAACAATCCCTTATATAAGAAAGCTTGAGTAGTTTAATGCGATTCTGTAATTTTATTGGTTCAAATTTGTTTTTATTAATATCTCTTTCAACTTTTCCATGCTGTTTATTTTTTTCTGTATATTCAGCTTCTGTTCTTTTTCAGGGTTTCTATTTTTGGCTCATCGTTTTCATAAACACAAGCACTCTTCTGACTAAAGCCACAATTGACATAAATATCAAAACGTTCGGACATCGTGTTTGAAATTACAACGGAAACAATGGCCGGCTTCAAAGTAGGAAAGATTTGTGATATTTGTAAACACACCAAAGTAATTATGTAAATTAATTACCGTCTTACCGTTAGTTGTTTTAATGTTGCTTTTACGCAGGATTAATAATTGTGTATTATTACATGCTGTTGTTATTCCTTTTTTATTTTATCTCATTGAGTATTATAACCTACTATTGTTGTTTCTTATTATTATTTTGTTTCTTTATTAAAATTAATAATTAGCTTTTAAAGATCTATATCTAATATAATCAATGTTAAACTATCACTACTATAAACATAAATATTCATAATAAATATATTTAAATACATTCAAACAATGACCTAACACTTTTTTTGTAAATTTATTTGCATAAATATAAAATATATGTACTTAAATTTTGTTTTAGTGGGTACGTTCTGGTGGGTACGTTTGGTGGGTACGTTCTGGTATGGTTACGTTTTGGTAAAAATGTGGGTAACGTTTCGTCCAAAAGAGGGTACGTTCTGGTAGGGTACGTTATGGTAAGGGTACGTTTTGTCTATAACCCGTGCAGGACAAAACGTACCCTTTTTGGTAAAAATGTGGGTACGTTTCGTCCAAAAGAGAGTACGTTCTGGTAGGGTACGTTATGGCAAGGGTACGTTTTGTCCTGCACCCATATCAAATAATAAACAAAAGCAGCTCATTATAGCATGTCCCACTAGTTTTTCAATATAGCTGTCTTGAAAATTTAACTAGTCAAAGTTATCCAGTATCATCTCTCTATGTTTCTACTAATAAAAATTTTGTGAAAAAAACATCATGTTGTTAATAAACGGCTCTCAAAAAATTTCGTAGTTTTCCAAACCGGAAATGAAAAATAGGAATGATTCAAGGGAAATCACTCTAAAATACCAACGTGTATGGATATCTTTAAAAATAGTCCCGTCTAAAGTCTGTTTTAAATTAGCAAACTATATGCAGTAAATACCTAAACTGAACGACAACTCAAGGTATCTGATACAGAATATAAAACTGCGTACGTGTTGCTTCTTGTAAGTTAACTAGTCAAAGTTATCCAGTATCATCTCTCTATGTTTCTACTAATAAAAATTTTGTGAAAAAAACATCATGTTGTTAATAAACGGCTCTCAAAAAATTTCGTAGTTTTCCAAACCGGAAATGAAAAATAGGAATGATTCAAGGGAAATCACTCTAAAATACCAACGTGTATGGATATCTTTAAAAATAGTCCCGTCTAAAGTCTGTTTTAAATTAGCAAACTATATGCAGTAAATACCTAAACTGAACGACAACTCAAGGTATCTGATACAGAATATAAAACTGCGTACGTGTTGCTTCTTGTAAGTTAACTGGCAGCCATTATTAAAAACAATACATAGCGGTTCTTATTGTATAGTTCCCCCCTGCCATCGTTTGCGCGAGTGAACTCATAGAAATAAGAATACTGAAAAAATTCCATTGAGAATTGTGAATAATAATTTCTTAACGTTGAACTTCGTTGATTGAGATTGATGTTTATAGCTTGATTTGAAAACTTTGAAAAATTATTAAAAATATACCATAAATATTTAAATGAACAATATTGCCATGTCTATTATATTGTATTAAGCACTTTTACTGTCTAGATGCCAATTTTTCTGAATCTTGCTTAAAAATCAGAATTCTGAGACGTGTACAATTTGTTGTACAGTTTGATCGACACAGTTGTCTTCCCTTATACGAACTCTCTTGAATTTCCTAATCTCCTGGGACTTGCTACTTATTAACAAATTGGGTGCAGTACGCTAATAAGTACTTAAATATCAGATAGGTAGGTCGGTCGCGATGTATTTATGTACGTAATTTGAAACTGGTAGATAATGCCAGTTATTATAAAATGCATTTTGAAAAACGGATATATAAATAAAAAATATGAAAAAATATTAACAGCTTAGCACTGGAATGCAGTATGATTTTAACATTAAAATTTAATTTTAAAAAACAAATTATATTATAACACAATTTATACTTACAACGTAAATCTATTCTCTTTGTACTTTAAAAACTTGAAAAAAACTTCTAAAAGGCGACAAACAGTGACTGGCACTCGCTTTTAAATGCACTCCATGTAGGGACGAATTGACATAAAGTTAACGCCCAACCTTTGCATATAGTTTGATTAGTATATGTTGTTGAACAAGAGCGGCCAAATATTAAATCATAATTTGCCATCTTCTACCAAGTTATGAATTGATGTGATATAGGGAATGAAATTCTAATTGTTCAATCAAGGTCATCAAAATTTAGTGCAAGTCTCTATTTTCTCGCTAGAAAATACATTGACACAACATCCCAACCATCAAACTCTTTCATACTATTCCATTAAATATCTACTTTCACAACTATAATTAAATCGGTCGATGAATAAATTGCAATAAAACATTTTTTTCTATTTATAGTAACGGTGACATTCCTGGATACTAGATAAACCGTTGGGTTCAAACCTGAAAGACTAAGGATTTCATCAAAGACAAACATACTAATCCATGTCCGAATCACAGTCCAGAAGCAAAGTAGAAACTGTTAGGTTATACACGTGAACTTCTACCAGAGAAGTGAGGTTGGGTGCTCCGGAAGAGTAAGCACCTCCTGTTCAGCTAGCTGTACCCGCCACGTGTGCAATCAAAATTGTGTGAAAGGAACATGGAACTTTGGACGTCAAACATATCCAGGGCAATTCTGGACACAGAGACATCAAATGTATCACCAATACTATGATGACGACCATAAAACTTTTTGAGGTCCTGATAAGCCTCATTAAATGTGATAAAATTGGCCCAATGGTTCAAGAGAAACCGATTACAAATTATGGACATATGGACGCTGGATAGGATGAGCTGGCAATACATAGTTAAGATAATGTATTATTTTTATGTAATTACCTGTAAAATTCTACCGGTGAAACATGGGATTTCTTTACACTTTAGGAAAGAACTGGTGTCGATGTTGAAGGTAACACAGCATTGTATCTTAATTGGATACAGCTGACTTGAGGATACCTCGCAATGCTTTCTTGTTTCGATTTTCTGTTTGATGGAATGTATCGAAAATTCTCCAATTCATGATTCAACAGTTCTAAGTTTTGTGTTACATTCTTCTATAGACGAATCAATAACTTAGTTTTGAATTTCAGTTTTGCTCATTTTTAAGCTTAGTTCCTGTATAGATTGGTCTACCACCTTATCTCGAACTTCCATATGTTTTATGATTGTGTTTAGTTTTTTTGTCAACTTCATTTATTTTCTTTAAAACATTTTGCTTTTTCTGGTTACAGGACTGCTTTACTTTCGCGATTTCTTGTACAGTAAATTTCTCTATGCCCTCGAGCAACTCCTCTATGTTGTCACCCGCTTCACTCATTTTTTGTAGCTGAAAATAGAAGTATTATTAATTTGGTTACATAAAAAAGATGAAAACGATTTTTAATCTTTCATAAAATTGATATCAAAACCATTATTATTACCCGGCTTATTTGGTGAAATGTATTTAGTCACTCATTGTGAAGTTTTCAATGCGCTCTGGACAGCGTGCAACTCGAATTAATAAACCCCTTTAGCGACACCAAATAAAACCAAACTCACATTCACAAAATTATCAATGTAGATTGGTTTAAAAAATTTAAGGGAGAAAAAGTGTAATTAAAAGTGAAAAAGTCGAAAAAGGGGAATAACTCTATCAATAATGGTCCGATTTTGACGCCGTTGAATCTCATGAATTTAGATAATGCTTTGTGTGTGACTCAAAATTCATGAGACTCCAATATAGTTTGAACGGCATTAACACACAAAACATAATCAAAATTGGACAATGTATAGGCTAAAAAAAAGAACAAAAAAGCACAAAAGTTAATCTAAGAAGGAGAATAACTGTTAAAACTCGATCAGAGTTTTATCGACGAAATTCGCCATGGATTCAAAAAAATTAGGCACAAAAAAGTGTAAAATAATTAAAAGCAAAGAAGTCGAATTCTTAGTCAAAACAAGAAAAATCTTTATCAAAAATGGTCTTTTTTGACGTCGTTCAAACTCGATTTGAATCTCATTATTTTGAGTCGCAAACAAAGTATTATCAAAATCGGCTAGAAAGTGTAGGCAATGCAAAGAAGTTATATGTTATGTCAAACAAGATTTGTTTGTGAATCACAAATATCCCCGATAAAATATGTGTTTGAAGGGGCATTAAACCTGATATATATATATAGCTCTTGTTTGTTGTTGAAAGTTTTGGGTTAGTAGAGTAAGTATACCAAAAGTGGAGTCTCTATCTCTCATAGTTCAAAAGTTATTCACAATGTTAAAGTTGCTACGGACACCGACACACACACGGGACAAAAACAATATGCCGACCGATCTATTGTTCCAGGGGCATAAAAATGTAGAAAAAACAAAATGGCCTTGCCTAACATAAATGAGATAGTTTGACAAATTTGCTAAATTTTATTTAGTTCAGGGGAATTAAAACCTATGGATGAACAGAAGTTGAGAACATAAATAACATCAAGGGTAACAACTCCAACCGAGCAGAAACAAACACAGTAGCTTCATCCTACTAAGGCTTTATGCCATGATAGAGGGACTTACCAAGACTTTTACACATTTGTGGGGAAAGTTGTGGAGTTTGACTTCTACATGTATATATACATCCAATGTGCAGACTGAATTTGTAGTGCTTATGACTATGGACTATAAGGGAATTTCAATACGATGGGTATAGGTGTGTACCTCTTAGCAGTTGAATATTATAGATTTTAACAAATGTGTGGTAAGATTAAAACGGGAAGTAATAAGTGATATTATTGTACAATTTATATAAAAGGGAGATAATTATAAAAATAAATAACAATGGTATTAAACAGGTATTTGACCTTTATGTCAGTAGCTTTGACCTTCATGTAATAGCTTCATGCTCTAGTGAAGAACAACTCAGGACAACATACCGTCATGCTACTTACAAAGTAACTTTAGACTTCAACTGAAAGACTGAATTGAGCGAGTTTAGTGTCTATATGGGACCTTGCGGCCATTGTGCAGACTGTTTGATTTTATTTTTGTACTTTTTGTGAATTTTAGTAAAAGATCGTTATACTCTATAACAAACGAAGACACCAGCACCGCGCCAGAGCAGGAAAGTGCATAGGGAGAGGGGGCGCCCAGCTGTAGGTGAAGTACCCCGCGGTAAAAATAGGGTATCCCTAACCAGGCGCGAGAGCGCGCAAAGAGAAAAATTTAGTAATTTTAATAAAAATTTGGGGGTTGGGGTTATTTGAAGCCTGTTCCAAAATAGGGGTCTTGAATAATGAGGGGGTCGAAAGCATGGATGCCTTAATTTTGAAGATATAAGTGAAGGGGCCCTATGCCGGCGTAAACGCCTACTCTGTTTTCGATAAACATAGGGGATCTTTATCGTGCCCCGTTAGGCTGTTGGGTACACAGAACCTCCGGCTTAACGTCCTTATTCGAGAAGACGCAACAACTGAAAGTTATTTGTGATGTTAATGACTTTGGACTATAAGGGAATTTATGGGTGTCTACCTCCAAGTTATTGAATAATTTAGATTTTAAACAAACTTGTCTTAGGAGTAGTCCATGGAGCAATAGTGATATTATTTTTAACAAAATATTAAAAACCTGGAAATAATAATATTATAGGAAAAATAAAACATTCTGCATATGGTATTGTAAATTAATAATTATTATATTAAAGGGAGACAATTTAAGTTATCTGTCACAAATTTAACAGTTATTTGATCTTGAAAAACTCCTTAAAAAATTATTTTAACGCCATTCAATCTTGACTTGAGTCTGATGAATATTAAGTCCCATGCATAGTATTATCAAAATCGGACAATGTTTAGAAACAAAAAAGTGTAAACCACTGAAGAGTTTGCGACGGAGTGACAAAATTACTAAGTGACAGACGGATTGGGGCGACATAAACTCGCATGAACTTAGTCCAGGTGAGCTTAAATCTTCTGAATATATCCTTGCAATAATCAACAGTAACTGTATTACATTAGAATGGGTATAGGGAAAACGCAAGATCTAACATTTTGAGTCATTCAATTATTTTTATAATAATGTTGTAAGGTACTATATACAATTATATAAACAAAATTTGAACTTAATCTGAGTTAATTTGTGGATTCTATGACCTAAAATGATATAACAACTTTGAAAATTATGAATGACCTTAGACTGGTATAGGGTGAACCTAAGATCTGACATTTTTAAAACACCATTAGTTATTCATTACTTTGTAGTTTAATATTACCAGGTGCTATATGCAGTTATTTTATACAAATTGTAAGGTTATCTGAGCAAAAGTTTTGATTTTATTATCGAAAATGATATACAATTTTAATTTTGTATGGACTCAGACTGACATAGGATGAACTTGTTGAGAACATTTTTACTATTATTCATCACTTTTTATTTTAGTATTGTTAAGGACTATATATAGTTACTTTATACCAAATTTTAACTTTATCTGAGCAATAGTTTTAATTTCTACTGAAAATAATGTAAAACCAGGGACAATCTATGCCACATTAGAAAAATATAGAGAAAATTAAAGATCTGACAATTTGAAATATCGATGCAGTTATTTATTATTTTGTATATTAGTATTGTAAGTTGCATTATACAGTTGTCTTATACAACAAGATTTAAACTTTATCTGAACTATAGTTTTGTTTTTATGATGCCAAACAAGTAAAAATCTATAGTCACACTGGAAGAGTAAAGGAAAAATCTAAGATATGACATTTTGAAAACATCATTACAGTTATTCATTACTTTTTTATTTAATATTATCAGGGGTTATATACAGTTACAAAATGTTATTTTAGTAATAGTTTTGATTTAATGACTTAAATTGATATAAAAATTTAGAAATTCTGTATGGCCTTAGACTGGTAAAGGGGAAACATGAAAAGATTATTACACTTATTCATTACTTTTTAATTTAGTATTGTGAGGTACTATATACAGTTATTTTATACAAAATATGAACTTTATCTGAGCAATTGTTATGATTTTGACCTGAAATGATATAAAACATTTGAAAATTTCCGCATCACATTAGAACGGTGCAGAGAAAACATAGGATCATAGGATCTGATATTTTGAAATAATAATTGTTGTCATTCAATTTTATAACAGTGTAGTAAGGTATTATATACAATAACTGTATACAAAATTTGAACTTTATTTGAAGTACTTTCTTGCTTTTATCGCCTAAAATGATTTTTTTTTGAAAAAATTGAAACTTTGAAAATTCTGTTTCGCCTTAGACCGGTACAGGCTAAACCTAAGATCTGACATTTTGAACAAGAGGCCCAATTGAGTCAACAAAACCATAACATATACTAAATTGTTAGGCTTGTAATTTTTATATCTCTGATTTGAACTACATCGGTTAATCAATAAAGATAAAATGACCATTTACAGGTTTTTGCTATTTATAGAATGGGTTAGGGTTAGGGTTAGGGGTTAGGGTTGGGTTAAGGTTAGTTAGGGTTAGGGTTAGGGTTAGGGGTTAGGGTTAGGTTAGGGTTAGGGTTAGGGTTAGGGTTAGGTTAGGGTTAGGGTTAGGGTTAGGGTTAGGGGTTAGGGTTAGGGTTAGGGTTAGGGGTTAGGGTTAGGGTTAGGGTTAGGGTTAGGGGGTTAGGGTTAGGGTTAGGGTTAGGGTTAGGGGTTAGGGTTAGGGTTAGGGTTTAGGGTTTAGGTTAGGGTTAGGATCCAGCGAAACCGCAGGCTGTTTTTGTAACATAATGTTACTGGAGATGTTGTTTTTGTAACACCACATTTTTTGAAATTGGTTATTGTAACATTTTGTTACGTGGCTTTTGTAACATGTGTTGTTTAAGAAACATAGTGATACTGATTCCAAATTCGCCTGTACAGTAAAGTTAAATATGTAACTTATTTTTGTAACCTTGTGAAGCTTTCGAAAAATAAGTAACTTTGGTGGTCACCATGTGTTTCATATTCCTTCTTATAATTCTTGGAAAACGAACATATAATGATTAGAAATATGTCGCTTATAATTAAATACATTTTTTGCGAAATGTTTTAAATCGATATCTCTATTTGATTTGGAGTAATGATTTTTTTTATTTTTCAAAATATGTAGCACGAACAACATGAAAATGTTACAGAATTTTGTATTATTTTCAAATTGGCTGATAACATTTGAACATACTAAATTTTTTTTTCTAGCAATATTTCAAATTTGTTATATACTTCTCAATATGTTGTACATAATTATACGTTTTTTTAAGTGCCAATATATAGGCCTTTTAATGAACTTCATATATTTTTGTTTTAACTTTTTCTCTTTGCCATATAAATTTAAGGCGCTTTTTAAATAAACTGCGCTTCAAGAAATAGGGGTAAAAAATCTAATTTTTTTAAATATATTTATATGTATTATAAGATATAAACCATAGAGTTGTTTAACCTTTGTCAAAATAATAATGTGAAGATAAGTACATTCGAACATGCATGAAGGATAAACTTTATAAACGACCACCTGCTGAAACAAATCTTCTCCAAAATAGGCAAAGCCACCAATAACAGATCACAGCAAAATCTTAATCCGATTATTGGTACTTGTCATAATTTAATGCATTAACATTCAATTCACTCAATTTGCAAGGAGTGAAACGCACGAGGGTGTAGGTAAGTATCCTATACACGTTACATTTTAAATATGCAAATTTGTCTTTCGAAACTTAATCTAGCACGCTATCCTATGAAATAAGGGCAGTACAGAAGTTTTATATAACTGAAAGAGAATAAAAATTTGTATTGTATTAGCTAAAAAGCATGATTTCTGTCATTAATAAAAACTCAATTTTACATCTTTTTTCCAAAAGCAAAAATATACTATTTAAATATAAATTGTCATCGGAAAGACCAAAAAATTCCCGATCATATAAGATATATAACTGTCAGAATTTTACTTTAATTATTCAAAACATCTATTGAAAATGAACTAAAAGCATTTTTCTTTTTTTTTTTTTAAATTGTGAAAAATTTTGCACACTATCCTATCAAAAGCAATCATATGTTAAGCATGTGTTTTATGGCATCGGAAAGAGAACATATTAAGCTATCATATAGGCTATATATTTTTCACAATTCTAAATTATTTAACTAAAGACTTATAATTTCAAAACATTCTTTTAGTGATGTAAAACTTATTTTTCCGTCTGAAACAAATTCCAATTCGGGTCATCCGACCTAATTTCCTAACATAACTTCAGCTTGCTATGCTATTGAGAGCAAGCATACGCTACGCATTTGTAACATATATAGCTCATGAATCTTATATTATTTTTGAATAATAGATCATCATACAGCATAAGTATCTAAACACTTCTTTTTTCTTCAATTAAATGTATCTATCTAAAAGGCAACTGTAACATAAGTAATTGTAACATAACTTTTGCACTCTATCCTATCAAAAGAAATCATATGCAATGCATAATAAATAATAATACTCTTTCATATAGGATATACATATCTTTCACAATTCATATTCATTTCATTAAAACCAACCATCTAAAATGTACTTTTAGGGATATCGAACATTTTGTTTATCATTTGAAACAAGGACAAATTTTGAACCTACCGTTTGATATATATATATATACATAACACATGTTAAAACACTTTGCTAAGTATACCAATTGACTTTATTTGGAATAAAATTTGTCACTTCATGTTACATATTAAACTTTTATGTGTCATTATTGACGTTATGTAACTGAAATTTAAAAGATAATAACATTTTTATTAACAGGTATTTTCAAATTTTAGTGACATTTTCATATTATCATTTTAAGAGATTTTTTCGAAAATTTCTGCAGATTTTATATAATCGATCAGACAGAAAATTGTAAAACTGTTAGCAGTGTTGACATAATATATACTTCAGCTACATTTATGAAAATAGGTTTTTTCTGACTGCAAACACAATGGTAGTTTTGTACCTTGTTTAAACTTACGCTTTGCTCACATCAGTATCGGATGCTTGACATATATAATTCTGATGTTACTTAAACAGTTGTGACCTATGGACGTTGACCTAACCCTGAATGACTAGCTCTAACCATTGTTGTTGAAGTCCTCATATGTTACAATAAAACACCTCTGTCGAGATTGAGATGATTTATTACACATTGTATATTGATGAATTTACAACAAAATGTTTATCGTTCTAAGGTTTTAGTAACAACATGTTGCAGCTTTCAACATCAATTGTTGACGTTTGTTTAACATTCTGTTGCAGCATCGTTTATCAAGTTGATTGAGTAACTATACGTTACATCCACACTTTGATATATACGTAACAGAATGATTGTGTTGTAACAAACGCTTACATTTTCAACATATGGTGTGTAATCAACTGTAGAGAAGAAAAGGCAACTTACATGTTGGTTTTGAAACATGACCATAACTTTGAAAAATTTGTTTTTTGCAACATAGGCCTAAAATGTTGATTTTGTTACTTGATTCTTACTTACGCAGCTTTCACACTCTGTGCTTTTAAACCTAATCATATCCCATGCGTATATTATATTTTATTGCAAAGAGGACATATTTCTCTATCATACAGCTTTTAAGTTATAAACATTTTTTTAAATTTGATTTGATACTTTTTATCTTAAACCTCACAATTTGTGAAATTAAAACAAGTTTTCCGTCTTAGAAAAATAACTAATTTCCGTAACTAATTTGTGCACGCCATCCTATCAAAAGCAATCATATGCTATGCATATGTTATATTTCTTCGGAGATATGACACCAAACTGGTATGTTTTTGTTCATTTTGGATGCGGTTTCATAAATAAAGATAGGACGAAGATTAAATTTCCGTGTTAATTGTAATAAGAATCGCCTTATTTAAGAAAAAAAAGAATAATTATCTGATTGCTAACAGACCGTCTTTTCATGTAGCTTTTTGACACTTCACTTGCAAAACATTCTGCAAAGTACACTTATCCATTTACATTAAATAAACAGCGTTACCTGTTGTTAAATTCTTAACTCTAATGTATTATTTGTCAGTTAAATAGGGCTAAAAAAATCTCATTTTTATAATATGTATCATAAGATTCAATCTATAGTGAATTTTTTTAACTTTTGACAAAACAATACTACAAAGCTAAGTTCAGTCGAACTTGCTTGAAAGATCACCTTTTTATAACGACTGCCTGCTGAAACAAATCTACAAAATCGCCAAAGCGACTAATTACAGATCACAGCTAAACAAAGAAACACGAATACTTAATTGATAGAAAGTTTTAATTTGAGTAAAAAGAATTGAAAGATACATATCCTATATGTTAGAAAAACAAATAAAAGAATTGGAAATGGAAAATATTTTCTCTTTTCGATGACAGAACAAAACACATATACTTGCTTATTTTATTGGCAGTTTCAAAAATTGAATTGGTTTCTACGTTATCGTGGAAAAATTATATTTTCGTTTTAATGATATTAATAAGCATCTTATTTACATTGTTCATTAAATCATAATTATACTTATTATTACTTATACTTATTTTTTCTCAATAGGTTAAAGAAAAAAGAAAAATTGTCTGCTGTGTTTAAACAATATATGTTGATTTATCCGCATTATAAATTGTTTTGATGATCTCTAACAGACCCGTCTCTTTGTGTAGCTTTTAAAACTTCACTTCAAAAAAATCCACAAAGTACACATATCCACTAATATTAAATTAACATCGTTACTTGTGGTTACATATTCAACTTTATTGTGTTACTTGTAACATTATGTTATTAAATGAACATCAATGTTACATTCTTCAACACTTTTTTGCTTCTGTTACTCATTGTTACATATGCAGCGTATCAGATGTTTTTGTAACTTAATGTCATAAGTAATTTCCAATGTTTATATTGACACTTTATGTTTCATTATCAACCTCAAGTTACAGAATCAACATTAAGTTTTTTTAACCTTATTGTTGAGCTTGTAACATATGTTACAAAAACATCTGAATTGTTACAGTTATGACATTGATTTGTGCTTGTAACTTATTGTTGAGCATGTAACATATGTTACATAAACATCTTAGTTGTTGCAGAATCAACATTAAGTTGTGTTTGTAACTTATTGTTGAGATAGTAACATATGTTACAGAATCAACGTTAAGTTGTGTTTGTAACTTATTGTTGAGATTGTTACTTATTGTTGAGATTGTAACATATGTTACAGAATCAACATGAAGTTGTGTTTGTAACTTATTGTTGAGCTTGTAACATATGTTACATAAACATCTTAGTTGTTGCAGAATCAACATTAAGTTGTGTTTGTAACTTATTGTTGAGATTGTAACACATGTTACATATACACTTTAATAAGTTCACGCTTGGTGATTGCACATAAGTATCTTTAATTTGTATGATATTGCCGTTTATTGTGTATTTGTGTTTATTTCTGTGGTTCAAAATGACCAGGAATAACTATGCTTTGAATTGGTTTCCTCAGCATTTCGCCTTGTCTAGTCTTATAGGTGCAATTAGAAGCAAGTGTATGTGTTTTGTTCTGTCATCGAAAAGAGAAAATATTTTTCATTTTTAATTCTTTTATTTGTTTTTCTAACATATAGGATATGTATCTTTCAATTCTTTTTACTTAAATTAAAACTTTCTAACAAATAAGTATTCGTATTTCTTTGTTTAGCTGTGATCTGTAATTAGTCGCTTTGGCGATTTTGTAGATTTGTTTCAGCAGGTAGTCGTTATAAAAAGGTGATCTTTCAAGCAATTTCGTCACTTCCAAAAAACTCCACAAAGTACACATATCCACTAATGTTAAATTAACATCGTTACTTGTGGTTACATATTCAACTTTATTGTGTTACTTGTAACATTATGTTATTAAATGAACATCAATGTTACATCTTCAACACTTTTTTGCTTCTGTTACTCATTGTTACATATGCAGCGTATCAGATGTTTTTGTAACTTAATGTCATAAGTAATTTCCAATGTTTATATTGAAACTTTATGTTTCATTATCAACCTCAAGTTACAGAATCAACATTAAGTTTTTTTTAACTTATTGTTGAGCTTGTAACATATGTTACAAAAACATCTGAATTGTTACAGTTATGACATTGATTTGTGCTTGTAACTTATTGTTGAGCATGTAACATATGTTACATAAACATCTTAGTTGTTGCAGAATCAACATTAAGTTGTGTTTGTAACTTATTGTTGAGATTGTAACATATGTTACAGAATCAACGTTAAGTTGTGTTTGTAACTTATTGTTGAGATTGTTACTTATTGTTGAGATTGTAACATATGTTACAGAATCAACATGAAGTTGTGTTTGTAACTTATTGTTGAGCTTGTAACATATGTTACATAAACATCTTAGTTGTTGCAGAATCAACATTAAGTTGTGTTTGTAACTTATTGTTGAGATTGTTACATATGTTACAGAATCATCATAAAGTTGTGTTTGTAACTTAATGCTGAGATTGTAACACATGTTACATATACACCTTAATAAGTTCACGCTTGGTAATTGCACATAAGTATCTTTAATTTGTATGATATTGCGGTTTATTGTGTATTTGTGTTTATTTCTGTGGTTCAAAATGACCAGGAATAACTATGCTTTGAGTTGGTTTCCTCAGCATTTCGCCTTTTCTTGTCTTATATGTGCAATTAGAAGCAAGTTAACACAGACAATTCTACATTTTTGCCTTTACCTGTAAGAGAAATTAAGCATTATTTATCATATGATTACTTTTGATAGGATAGCGTGCAAAAATTAGGCAAAGGAAATTTCAAAAAACGGAAAACTTGTTTTATTTTCTCTAAAAGTGATGTTTAAGATTATTATCTTATATCAAATAAATAAAAATTGTTTATAATTGATATCCTTTATGATAATGAAATGTGTTCTCTTTCCGATGACATATTATATACACTTAGGATATAATTGTTTTTGATAGGATAGAGTGCAAAAGCTGTGTATCAAATATATAAAACAAATACCAGTTAAATTTTGATGTGCCAAATATGCACATTTCGGAAATTGATTCTCATCAGTGACACTAAGACCGAAAAGTTTGATACATAAAAAATATATGCCATACAGTTGAAAACAATGGATCTAAAGTTTCAAAATTATGTAAATCTAAATCCAGCTAAGGATGCTGTGCATGAGGGAACAAACCTTAGTTTTAAAATAATTTCAAAATTAAGACGACTGAAAATTTGGCTAAATGGTACATTTTCTGACAGCACAAAGTACTGCCTACTGAGTTAAGGATACCCTCGGGGAGGTTTACCCCACCAACAAACGCTGAATTAAAAGATAATATACGATTCTGTAGCGCAAATGTTTACTTTAAAATTATCACCTTAAATCTCACTATTAGTGAAATAATGTCAATTTTCCATCTGTGAAATATCAAATTTGGGTACCTTTTTTTTGCACGCTATCCTATTGAACGCAATCATATGCTAAGCATTTGTTTTATTTCCGCAGAAAGAGGACAGATTTAGAATCATAAAGGATATATTTTATGTACAATTTTTTAAATTTTACTTAACACTTATAATCTACTCACTATTAGTGAAATAATATTAACTCTTCCCTCTGTAAAATTTTAAATTTGAGTACCTAAATTTTGCACGGTTTGCTGTAACGATTTTAAGCAAAACCTTAAAACCGCATTTTATATCTTTTTTATGATTGCGATCAGACCCGTCTCTTCATGTAGCTTTTGAAACTTCAATTAGAAAAAACTCTGCAAAGTACACTTATACACTTACATCAAATCAACATCGTTACCTATTGTTACATGTTCAACTTTATTGTGTTACTTGTAACATTATGTTATTGAAATTAACATCCAAGTTACATGTTCGACACTTTTTTGTTCCTGTTACTTGCTGTTGCCTATTCAGCGTATCAGATGTTTTCGTAACTTAATGTCATAAGTTTATTTCCAATGTTTATATTGTGACCTTATGTTACATTATCAACCTGAAGTTACAGAATCATCATTTGGTGTTTTTCTAACTTATTGTTGAGCTTGTAACATATGTTACAAAAACATCTTATTTGTTGCAGAATCAACATTAAGTTGTGTTTGTAACTGATTGTTGTGCTTGTAACATATGTGACATAAACATCTTAGTTGTTGCAGAATCAACATGAAGTTGTGTTTGTAACTTATTGTTGAGCTTGTAACATATGTTATATAAACATCTTAGTTGTTGCAGAATCAGTTTTAAGTTGAGTTTGTAACTCATTGTTGAGATTGTTACATATGTTACAGAATCAACATTAAGTTGTGTTTGTAACTTAGTGTTGAGCTTGTAACTTATTGATGAGATTGTAACATATGTTACAGAATAAATATTAAGTTGTGTTTGTAACTTAGTGTGGAGATTGTTACATATGTTACATATACACTTTAATGAGTTCACGCTTGATAAATGCACATAAATATCTAATTTTTATGTTATTAGGTTTAATGTGTAATATCATTTTTTCCTGTGGTTAAGAATGAACGGTAACTACTATATTTTGGATTTTTTTCCTCTGTACTTCGCCTTGTTTAGTCATACATGTGCTATTAGAAGCAAAAATACTTTTCATTCAAATTTAAATGAAATGTCATGTTTTTGACCCATAGCCACAAAATATCATACAACACATTGCAGGTCAACATTTAAGTTTAAAAACATTATCGACATATCATGATAATTAATAAACTTTGTATTTTTTGGGGGGACATTTCATTTTCAATACATAATTTAATTTTCCGTTTGAATTATGAAATTTAAATTCAGACTTTTCATTATTTGATTTATTTAATACATATATATGTATTAAACTCATTAAAGGTTCTTTTTTTATCGATAAGCGTGAGAACCTTATCCGTCTATTATATCTCAAAGTTTGTTTGCTCGAACCAACCGATGGCTCGAAAATTTAGCCGAAATCTTCCATACTATAATATGCGTAATATTCATTAACAATTTATTTTTATTTAAGCTTCAATTTAAATGTTATTTCGTAAAAAAATTTATGTAGCATTAAGTTACAAGTTACACAAAAATCTAATGTCAATAATTATTATAATAAAAAAGAAAAAATGTCAATCAAAAATTATAGTGTGATAGAAAAGGGGTGTCAAATTTTTGAAACAAATAACAGACCTATAAAATTAAAAATTGATTTTAGGGAGATTTTTGAAAATATGATGTTTTTGTAACACAAAGATTCAATCATCAACGCTAGATTTGTTACAGTTTTCTGTTGTTTATGGAGTTTCTGTTACCCCAAGTTACAATGTTACCGAAACGACACCACTGGATCCTGGTTAGGGTTAGGGTTAGGGTTAGGGTTAGGGTTAGGGTTAGGATCCAGCGAAACCGCAGGCTGTTTTTGTAACATAATGTTACTGGAGATGTTGTTTTTGTAACACCACATTTTTTGAAATTGGTTATTGTAACATTTTGTTACGTGGCTTTTGTAACATGTGTTGTTTAAGAAACATAGTGATACTGATTCCAAATTCGCCTGTACAGTAAAGTTAAATATGTAACTTATTTTTGTAACCTTGTGAAGCTTTCGAAAAATAAGTAACTTTGGTGGTCACCATGTGTTTCATATTCCTTCTTATAATTCTTGGAAAACGAGCATATAATGATTAGAAATATGTCGCTTATAATTAAATACATTTTTTGCGAAATGTTTTAAATCGATATCTCTATTTGATTTGGAGTAATGATTTTTTTTATTTTTCAAAATATGTAGCACGAACAACATGAAAATGTTACAGAATTTTGTATTATTTTCAAATTGGCTGATAACATTTGAACATACTAAATTTTTTTTTCTAGCAATATTTCAAATTTTTTATATACTTCTCAACATGTTGTACATAATTATACGTATTTTTAAGTGCCAATATATAGGCCTTTTAATGAACTTCATATATTTTTGTTTTAACTTTTTCTCTTTGCCATATAAATTTAAGGCGCTTTTTAAATAAACTGCGCTTCAAGAAATAGGGGTAAAAAATCTAATTTTTTAAAATATATTTATATGTATTATAAGATATAAACCATAGAGTTGTTTAACCTTTGTCAAAATAATAATGTGAAGATAAGTACATTCGAACATGCATGAAGGATAAACTTTATAAACGACCACCTGCTGAAACAAATCTTCTCCAAAATAGGCAAAGCCACTAATACAGATCACAGCAAAATCTTAATCCGATAATTGGTACTTGTCATAATTTAATGCATTAACATTCAATTCACTCAATTTGCAAGGACATCGTAGTGAAATGCACGAGGGTGTAGGTAAGTATCCTATACACGTTACATTTTAAATATGCAAATTTGTCTTTCGAAACTTAATCTAGCACGCTATCCTATGAAATAAGGGCAGTACAGAAGTTTTATATAACTGAAAGAGAATAAAAATATGTATTGTATTAGCTAAAAAGCATGATTTCTGTCATTAATAAAAACTCAATTTTACATCTTTTTTCCAAAAGCAAAAATATACTATTTAAATATAAATTGTCATCGGAAAGACCAAAAAATTCCCGATCATATAAGATATATAACTGTCAGAATTTTACTTTAATTATTCAAAACATCTATTGAAAATGAACTAAAAGCATTTTTCTTTTTTTTTTTAAATTGTGACAAATTTTGCACACTATCCTATCAAAAGCAATCATATGTTAAGCATGTGTTTTATGTCATCGGAAAGAGAACATATAAGCTATCATATAGGCTATATATTTTTCACAATTCTAAATTATTTAACTAAAGACTTATAATTTCAAAACATTCTTTTAGTGATGTAAAACTTATTTTTCCGTCTGAAACAAATTCCAATTCGGGTCATCCGACCTAATTTCCTAATATAACTTCAGCTTGCTATGCTATTGAGAGCAAGCATACGCTATGCATTTGTAACATATATAGCTCATGAATCTTATATTATTTTTGAATATAGATCATCATACAGCATAAGTATCTAAACACTTCTTTTTTCTTCAATTAAATGTATCTATCTAAAAGGCAACTGTAACATAAGTAATTGTAACATAACTTTTGCACTCTATCCTATCAAAAGAAATCATATGCAATGCATAATAAATAATAATACTCTTTCATATAGGATATACATATCTTTCACAATTCATATTCATTTCATTAAAACCAACCATCTAAAATGTACTTTTAGGGATATCGAACATTTTGTTTATCATTTGAAACAAGGACAAATTTTGAACCTACCGTTTGATATATATATATATATATACATAACACATGTTAAAACACTTTGCTAAGTATACCAATTGACTTTATTTGGAATAAGATTTGTCACTTCATGTTACATATTAAACTTTTATGTGTCATTATTGACGTTATGTAACTGAAATTTAAAAGATAATAACATTTTTATTAACAGGTATTTTCAAATTTTAGTGACATTTTCATATTATCATTTTAAGAGATTTTTTCGAAAATTTCTGCAGATTTTATATAATCGATCAGACAGAAAATTGTAAAACTGTTAGCAGTGTTGACATAATATATACTTCAGCTACATTTATGAAAATAGGTTTTTTCTGACTGCTAACACAATGGTAGTTTTGTACCTTGTTTAAACTTACGCTTTGCTCACATCAGTATCGGATGCTTGACATATATAATTCTGATGTTACTTAAACAGTTGTGACCTATGGACGTTGACCTAACCCTGAATGACTAGCTCTAACCATTGTTGTTGAAGTCCTCATATGTTACAATGAAACACCTCTGTCGAGATTGAGAAGATTTATTACACATTGTATATTGATGAATTTACAACAAAATGTTTATCGTTCTAAGGTTTTAGTAACAACATGTTGCAGCTTTCAACATCAATTGTTGACGTTTGTTTAACATTCTGTTGCAGCATCGTTTATCAAGTTGATTGAGTAACTATACGTTACATCCACACTTTGATATATACGTAACAGAATGATTGTGTTGTAACAAACGCTTACATTTCAACATATGGTGTGTAATCAACTGTAGAGAAGAAAAGGCAACTTACATGTTGGTTTTGAAACATGACCATAACTTTGAAAAATTTGTTTTTTGCAACATAGGCCTAAAATGTTGATTTTGTTACTTGATTCTTACTTACGCAGCTTTCACACTCTGTGCTTTTAAACCTAATCATATCCCATGCGTATATTATATTTTATTGCAAAGAGGACATATTTCTCTATCATACAGCTTTTAAGTTATAAACATTTTTTTTAAATTTGATTTGATACTTTTTATCTTAAACCTCACAATTTGTGAAATTAAAACAAGTTTTCCGTCTTTGAAAAATAACTAATTTCCGTAACTAATTTTTGCACGCTATCCTATCAAAAGCAATCATATGCTATGCCTATGTTATATTTCTTCGGAGATATGACACCAAACTGGTATGTTTTTGTTCATTTTGGATGCGGTTTCATAAATAAAGATAGGACGAAGATTAAATTTCCGTGTTAATTGTAATAAGAATCGCCTTATTAAGAAAAAAAAGAATAATTATCTGATTGCTAACAGACCGTCTTTTCATGTAGCTTTTGACACTTCACTTGCAAAACACTCTGCAAAGTACACTTATCCATTTACATTAAATAAACAGCGTTACCTGTTGTTAAATTCTTAACTCTAATGTATTATTTGTCAGTTAAATAGGGCTAAAAAATCTCATTTTTAAAAATATGTATCATAAGATTCAATCTATAGTGAATTTTTTTAACTTTTGACAAAACAATACTACAAAGCTAAGTTCAGTCGAACTTGCTTGAAAGATCACCTTTTTATAACGACTGCCTGCTGAAACAAATCTACAAAATCGCCAAAGCGACTAATTACAGATCACAGCTAAACAAAGAAACACGAATACTTAATTGTTAGAAAGTTTAATTTGAGTAAAAAGAATTGAAAGATACATATCCTATATGTTAGAAAAACAAATAAAAGAATTGGAAATGGAAAATATTTTCTCTTTTCGATGACAGAACAAAACACATATACTTGCTTATTTTATTGGCAGTTTCAAAAATTGAATTGGTTTCTACGTTATCGTGGAAAAATTATATTTTCGTTTTAATGATATTAATAAGCATCTTATTACATTGTATCATTAAATCATAATTATACTTATTATTACTTATACTTATTTTTTCTCAATAGGTTAAAGAAAAAAGAAAAATTGTCTGCTGTGTTAAAACAATATATGTGATTTATCCGCATTATAAATTGTTTTGATGATCTCTAACAGACCCGTCTCTTTGTGTAGCTTTTAAACTTCACTTCAAAAAAATCCACAAAGTACACATATCCACTAATATTAAATTAACATCGTTACTTGTGGTTACATATTCAACTTTATGTGTTACTTGTAACATTATGTTATTAAATGAACATCAATGTTACATCTTCAACACTTTTTTTGCTTCTGTTACTCATTGTTACATATGCAGCGTATCAGATGTTTTTGTAACTTAATGTCATAAGTAATTTCCAATGTTTATATTGACACTTTATGTTTCATTATCAACCTCAAGTTACAGAATCAAACATTAAGTTTTTTTAAACCTATTGTTGAGCTTGTAACATATGTTACAAAACATCTGAATTGTTACAGTTATGACATTGATTTGTGCTTGTAACTTATTGTTGAGCATGTAACATATGTTACATAACATCTTAGTTGTTGCAGAATCAACATTAAGTTGTGTTTGTAACTTATTGTTGAGATAGTAACATATGTTACAAAATCAACGTTAAGTTGTGTTTGTAACTTATTGTTGAGATTGTTACTTATTGTTGAGATTGTAACATATGTTACAGAATCAACATGAAGTTGTGTTTGTAACTTATTGTTGAGCTTGTAACATATGTTACATAAACATCTTAGTTGTTGCAGAATCAACATTAGTTGTGTTTGTAACTTATTGTTGAATTGTAACACATGTTACATATACACTTAATAAGTTCACGCTTGGTGATTGCACATAAGTATCTTTAATTTGTATGATATTGCCGTTTATTGTGTATTTGTGTTTATTTCTGTGGTCAAAAGACAGGAATAACTATGCTTGAATTGGTTTCCTCAGCATTCGCCTTGTCTAGTCTTATAGGTGCAATTAGAAGCAAGTGTATGTGTTTTGTTCTGTCATCGAAAAGAGAAAATTTTTCATTTTTAATTCTTTATTTGTTTTTCTAACATATAGGATATGTATCTTTAATTCTTTTTATTAAATTAAAACTTTCTAACAAATAAGTATTCGTATTTCTTTGTTTAGCTTGTCTGTATTAGTCGCTTTGGC
>CM056595.1:56033064-56170467 GCA_029721355.1 Tegillarca granosa | reverse complement strand
GTACTATAAGAGAACCCTCTGTTCAGAAAATTCGTAAAGGTATCAACTAGTCAAGAAGTAAAACTTGGTACTATAAGAGAACACCTCTGTTCAGAAATATTCGTAAAGGTATCAACTAGTCAAGAAGTAAAACTTGGTACTATAAGAGAACACCTCTGTTCAGAAATATTCGTAAAGGTATCAACTAGTCAAGAAGTAAAACTTGGTACTATAAGAGAACACCTCTGTTCAGAAATATTCGTAAAGGTATCAACTAGTCAAGAAGTAAAACTTGGTACTATAAGAGAACACCTCTGTTCAGAAATATTCGTAAAGGTATCAACTAGTCAAGAAGTAAAACTTGGTACTATAAGAGAACACCTCTGTTCAGAAATATTCGTAAAGGTATCAACTAGTCAAGAAGTAAAACTTGGTACTATAAGAGAACACCTCTGTTCAGAAATATACGTAAAGGTATCAACTAGTCAAGAAGTAAAACTTGGTACTATAAGAGAACACCTCTGTTCAGAAATATTCGTAAAGGTATCAACTAGTCAAGAAGTAAAACTTGGTACTATAAGAGAACACCTCTGTTCAGAAATATTCGTAAAGGTATCAACTAGTCAAGAAGTAAAACTTGGTACTATAAGAGAACACCTCTGTTCAGAAATATACGTAAAGGTATCAACTAGTCAAGAAGTAAAACTTGGTACTATAAGAGAACACCTCTGTTCAGAAATACGTAAAGGTATCAACTAGTCAAGAAGTAAAACTTGGTACTATAAGAGAACACCTCTGTTCAGAAATATACGTAAAGGTATCAACTAGTCAAGAAGTAAAACTTGGTACTATAAGAGAACACCTCTGTTCAGAAATATACGTAAAGGTATCAACTAGTCAAGAAGTAAAACTTGGTACTATAAGAGAACACCTCTGTTCAGAAATATTCGTAAAGGTATCAACTAGTCAAGAAGTAAAACTTGGTACTATAAGAGAACACCTCTGTTCAGAAATATTCGTAAAGGTATCAACTAGTCAAGAAGTAAAACTTGGTACTATAAGAGAACACCTCTGTTCAGAAATATACGTAAAGGTATCAACTAGTCAAGAAGTAAAACTTGGTACTATAAGAGAACACCTCTGTTCAGAAATATTCGTAAAGGTATCAACTAGTCAAGAAGTAAAACTTGGTACTATAAGAGAACACCTCTGTTCAGAAATATTCGTAAAGGTATCAACTAGTCAAGAAGTAAAACTTGGTACTATAAGAGAACACCTCTGTCAGAAATATACGTAAAGGTAATTAACTAGTCAAGAAGTAAAACTTGGTACTATAAGAGAACACCCTCTGTTCAGAAATATTCGTAAAGGTATCAACTAGTCAAGAAGTAAAACTTGGTACTATAAGAGAAACCCTCTGTTCAGAAATATTCGTAAAGGTATCAACTAGTCAAGAAGTAAACTTGGTACTATAAGAGAACACCTCTGTTCAGAAATATTCGTACAGGTATCAACTAGTCAAGAAGTAATACTTGGTACTATAAGAGAACACCTCTGTTCAGAAATATACGTAAAGGTATCAACTAGTCAAGAAAGTAAAACTTGGTACTATAAGAGAACACCTCTGTTCAGAAATATACGTAAAGGTATCAACTAGTCAAGAAAGTAATACTTGGTACTATAAGAGAACACCTCTGTTCAGAAATATTCGTAAAGGTATTCACCTAGTCCAGATACTTGGTATTCTTGCGTCTTTAGAGACGTGCTTTTAAAAGATTTATATAGTATTTATTACACTAATTTTTTGCCTCCTAAAGTTATGTTTGGACAACACATGAAATATCCGTGTGTATGAATAAAAACAGTACTCTTACAACCCATAAAACAATTAAAATCTAATATTCATAAAATTTGAAGAACTGTTTGCTAAACAAAACTTGATGGGTGATTTGCTGATGAGATACTTTGAGGAGGACTGTTTTATACACCAGCTCGTCAATATAACTAGGTTTCTGTTAGTGTTCTCACATTATGTGTAGATTTATTGGTCCATTTAAAGATAAAATCCCACTTGTTCACGAGTCTGAGAGGTAAATTAGAAGAAGGAAATCAGTCGTATTATTTTGGTAGTCCGTAAGTGTGTAAGTCCATGACACATTTTAACAAATATCTAAGATACTTTAGTATATGGAAATACTACTTGATATAGCGTCACATGTTTATTAACAAAATTCTAGCAAGTTCCTGATGGCCAAACGTGTGACGTCACACGTAGAATGAACTAAAGAAATTACTAGTAATGTGAAAGTAAAAATAAGTTTGTTAGTTATATATGTGTATGCTTGTCACATACCAGTTTGTTTTAATTTTTAATTCTTGAGATTGTTTTCATATCGGCTTTGCTGTATCTAATGTTGTCTCCGACCACATCACTGCTAGTTAATTAAGGGGATACACGAAAGCTTTTCGGAACAACTGGACTCGCCGTAACCAGCCAAAGTTCGGGCTGTTCGCTTGGTATGTGAGGTTTAGTAAGCTTTTTGTTTCGAGAACATTCCTAATATTAGGTTTTTAGATATACCACTTCATATTTATTATTAAAGCTGTTTTAATGTGTAATCACGTGTTATCCGTTTGCGGACATGTGAGCGGACATTGACCAAAGATAAGTGTCGATAATTGAAATAAATTCCGTTATTTAACAATAAAAATATATAAGTATTATGAAAAATTAGAAGTGCCTTTGAAGTCACTTGTTTTTAATATAAAATTATTTTTTAAAAACTGAAGTGCGTCATTTTATGATCGTGTTACAAAACTGCTCAGAAATGAGAAATTCTACGTATATATATCCTGTAATCTAGCATCACCTATATAATTTTCACATAAAAATTTTTGAAATAGAAGTAAGTGACACTTCTTACGGATCGACAAGCTTTATTTCTCATAAACAACTTAAATATTATTTAAATGTAGTGTTATATGAAGCCGTACATATCTCAAGTGTCACAATAACTAAGTTGAAGAAAAAACAACGCTATCTTCGTATCAAATTTACATATTACTGATACTGAGACTGTCTCATTAAGGAAACTAGACCGCCTGATAATGACTTATACGTAATTTGAATATTTTACCAACTGTCATAAACAATTAGTTGAATTTCGTTCGGTATGATATCATCATGAGTGGATTTTACAAGAACAGATAAATCCATTGTGTGGGTTTGGCGAATGACATGCGGTCATAATAAGAGTATCATTTTGACCTTTAATTGAATTTTGAATACTTAATCAAATAGTGTTATATGGATTGTTATCTTATATTTTACAAAGGTATTGTCATATACCATTTTTTGAATTTAATCATAAAATACATTCAAAAATGGTATATGACATAGACAATATACCATTTTTTGAATGTATTTTATGATTAAATTCAAAAAATGGTATATGACAGTATCATAAATGGCCATTGGCGATATTTTTACAAAGTTATCATAAATGACCATTGACAATATTTTCACAAAATTATCATAAATGACCATTAACATATTTTTACAAAGTTATTCATAAATGACCATTGACAATATTTTTTACAAAATTATCATAAATGACCATTGACAATATTTTTACAAAGTTATCATAAATGACCATTGACAATATTTTTACAAAGTTATCATAAATGGCAATTGACAATATTTTTACAAAATTATCATAAATGACCATTGACATATTTTACAAAGTTATCATAAATGACCATTGACAATATTTTTTACAAAGTTATCATAAATGACCATTGACAATATTTTTACAAAATTATCATAAATGACAAAGTTATCATAAATGACCATTGACAATATTTTTACAAAATTATCATAAATGACCATGACAATATTTTTACAAAGTTATCATAAATGATCATTGACAATATTTTTACTAGAAGAATGACATTTTTGTTGTCCATTACACGTTACTTCATCTTTCTCTTCTTCAATTAAAATGACTTCATGTGCCAATAATGTATACAAAATCAAATAATTATTGGTAAAATTTATGAGATTTATTTAATTAAAAAGATTTGGTAGGATATGACGTGCATTATGCATGCTAAAAAGGTCATCGGACACTATAAGGCCATGTCAGGTATAGCGATATGACATCTATTTAATAATTGAAGATTCACGTGCACCGATGGCACCATCTTGGGTTTTTATTAAAAACTTTGAACGTTTTAGAAACTGATTATTGTATTGTCTGGGATTGGATTTCATTAAAGCTTTAAAATAACCTTATACGATTCTGGTGTCTCTATTCACTAAAATCAAAGTTCAGAATCAACACACGTTAATCAATATGTTTTTAATCTCGACAAAGTTTTATGACCATTAATTCGCTGTTATTATTGATTATTTGTCATTATAAAATCTCACAGACCCTAAGAACAAAATTATAAAACATTTGTATCTGAATCCATTGATTCAAAGATAGTAAGTCTAGCTGAACTAGTCTTTTCATTCTTCAACAACAATAACAACAACAACAACAAAACAACAATATTTATAATAATGTTTGTTCTAGTTCTGTAATAAGAAGTAGACACTGAATACAGAAATGCTACACCTCAGGATTGACCTATGTTTTTTTTCTATCTTTATAATGATTTTTATTTTACAGGGCTTTCAGGCCTCAACTTTACAGAAGGCGAATCCCGATTATAATTAGCTCATGATCGTGCTAAAATTCGATATAAAACATATTGTAAAGAACACGTGTACTCGTCGTATCAGCCCAATACCGTTTAAAATTCGTAACACAAATTTTGTAAAAATATAACACGAACTCAATTTATCCTAAAGTGAGTTAAAATGAAGAGGTCTTCTAAATAAAATGTTTTAATACTTCAGATTCACTACTCGTTAAGTCCTTAAACTTTTACCCAATCAAATTTGTCATGTCTAATTTTGATTATTATCAGAACAGTACACGAAGAGAGCTTATAATGAACCAAGAGTATGGGCAGTGGTCATCTTTAAGTTTGTTGAAGGATTTTGTTATGATTTTTTGGATGATAAATGTTGTGTCTCGATTAAGTTTACCATTTAGTGATTTTAAAAGTCCGTGTCATACACCCTTGTTAGAGCATTTTGTCACTTAACTATCGAAATTTTAAAAGCAGAGAGATATATATATATAAAAATATCATCACATTGAATAAAACGTTACATAAACTAGGTCAAGGTCAAGGCATCATCTGACCACATGTGACTCATATAATCTTACGTTTTCAATATATTTAGTAGAGCAAATGATTTATGTGGTGGGGGTCTAAAGCCCAAAGTTGACCTTACCACCTAGGTTCAAATCTCATTTTGTCATGTTCTGGTGTAAAAACAGTAAGCTGTCCGAGGTCAGTAGTACGCATGCTCCGATTTCCTCCACCGTCTTAAAACCAAACGCGTTGATATAAGGTGAATGAATAAGTAGAACTTCCTATTGTAACCACAAATCGAATTAATGTTCAATTTTTACAAATAATTTATCTGATAATTTTCAAAATGGCTTGGTACTGTCTTTTTCTCAAAACTAAATTTTAAATGAATCGTAAAATTAAAAGTCTTTCTAAAGAAAAAGGGACGTTGATACCATTACACAAATGGGAACGTGAAAACAGAATGACCATCTAGGAACACTCCAGATTACTACATATTACTATATATATAGTATACTGTATATTTATTTTATTCTATAATCGTTTTTACCAGTGGACGAATCCTTTTTCCTAGACTTTAGCTGTTTTTCTCTCTACAACTGTTTCTTGTTCTTGGTTATGTTGCTGGTGTCAAATGCATGTTTATTTTCAGTTACAAAATTCTTGCTTCTTTTGAAAGATTTTCAAGCTTAAATGTATCAAATATAGATATAGAATAATTTCTGTTTTTAAGTGTATTTCCATACCATTTGATGTCATGTGCTACTAAGTAATCACATGACATCTAATCCGTTTGTAATAATTAATGTACATGTGTAAAAGCCCACCTAAGCTACCTCATTGATTGTAAATTACCTGCATCAACGGTTCGTTGTGGATCAGTTTTAATACCGACCAATAAAAAACTTATTTTATAAGAACTATCTATCTAGGGGTAGGAATGTGTTAAATAAAAATATCTTAGCTTTATTCATTTACATCCTCACAAATATTAAATAATAAAAAGATATTGTGTACATCAATTTAATAGAAGACGTATTTTCAGCTTCTTTAAGGCACAATTGTATATAGGACAATAAATTCCAGTACCGCTCTCGAACGTATATTTTGCCTTTCATCGGTATTCATCACATATTGCACGACAACAATTCAGTGATGATTTAGAACTAATTTTAAATATCCGTGTTTTTGTTCAACTGAGGCGGATGAAAGAAATCTTTAACACAATAATACATTGAAAAGCAATGATGTTTTTCTTTAGATTAAAATTAGAATTACATAAATTTTTACTATTTTAAAGATTAAATAGCGCAATCTAATACCATATATCCGCTGTCGGCTATTGACGAGAAATAAAGTTTCTTTTGAAAAGATTTGAAATTGCGATAAAATTCTACTTGATGAATTCGTGCTTACTGTTCAGTAAAATATACTTACAATAAAATCACTCAAGTGTGACTTTACCTGACACCTTTTTTTATTAACAGCATATATTTGAATTTTTAAAAAGTTAAAGATATTTGTTAAAGAATTTATGAATGATAATGCATCATCCATCTATTCTACCAAACCACGTTTATAACTGATCTTGGTTTATCGCTCATAAGTTACTATTTCTTCCCGTTCTTCTGATCTTATTGTAAAAATAATCACGTTTTATCTTTAAAAAAAAAATTCCACAAATCTAGCATTTTTCTTCTCATTTACCTATGATAAAGCATCTTATTGATCACTGAAGTAGTTTGAGAGGAGTTTTTTTTTTTATTGGAGATTGTAACTAATGATCTTATTTTATGTTTATTCTATCATTATCCATAATGTCATACCCACATGGCACGTGAGATTGCAAAATGTTTGAAATATTTTACGACACATAAAATTTATTTTTGTAGAAGTTTAATGGCATCATCATTATTTTTGAAATGCTGAAACAAGAAGATGTATATGGGGGGGGGGGGGTTACAACATAATAGTCCCGGTCCTTTTTTCCACCTAAAAATTGAGTTTACAGGCGAAGTTCCAGTTCCGAGGATTGCTATTAAACATACTGAACGTTTTAGGAGTTGGACAACTGAACTTTTTTAGCTTACATCAATGTTTTGGTGGTACGCTAATGTTTTAATGTTGTACTCTTTGGTACTGTGCAAAACAGACAACGTGTCTTTGTGTCTTTTGATAATAAAAATATTTTAGAAAAACCAGGTTTATGATTTTTGGGCGACATGGACCTTGAACACCACACCTTTGTAACAGAAATGGCTTGATGATAAAATTAGCAAATTAAGCAACGGAACAACGTTGAAACATCAGTTTGTTTCAAAACGTGTTAGTAGTGATTTAACACAGCATTTTTGCAGTTATACTTTAATATTCTCAGATTATACTTTATCTTCCAACGTATTTAAAATCTCATTATCTAATTTAAACACGATTTTGTAGGATATATTCAGATTCCCTGTTAATGATAACAATTCTATATGCTTAGGTGTTCCTGGAATGTCAGATAAAATGAATATCGCACTAACGACTGACGAGGCAACTAAAATGCCTATTAAATATGCAAATTACAATGAAGATGGGGATGATAAAATAACCATGTCAAACTTTTAAAGTTTTCTACGTGACGCGAAGTTTAAAAAGCCACAGAACAAATAGATAGCTTGACATTTGAATATCAAAATACCTCACTTGATTTCAATAACAGTCCAATACAGCATCCATTTTATTGGTTTTTTGACATTAAAACGTTACAGAAATTACAAAAGTGGTCCAATATTATTGAAATGAAGTCAGTTATTTAAATTAACATTTTATCATATCGAAAGCGATTTCACAGTTGGACTCGGAAATTAGACTACGTCATGTATCTTATGATACAATAATATATTCATATTTACAGAAATTTACGTCACAAGTAACAAAAATATCTGATTAAAATAGGAGAAAAATTATTTATTTTTACCTGGTTAACGTTTTATATACAATACACGTGCACGCTAAAGTTTATGAAGCTTCAAGATCTTATGACACCGAAAAGTGACTTGATGCAGTGACAAGACAATTTGCATACGCCAAATTGGCAAACGACCATCTGTTTTTAAGATAGAAATATGAGAATATGACGTGATTCATAACTATTGTTAAAAATAGAAATTTGATTAATTTTGAAAACTTATAACAGGGAGATGGGGTTTACATTGTCAACAAATCAAGGCCAACTAGTTTAAGAAAAATAAACAATTTCTTGCAAAGTTTTGATATATTCCACTTATATTATACTGAGCCGGTAGTTTTTGTTTTTTATGTTTTCGTTTGTTTGTTTGTTTTTGTTTTTTGTTTTTGGATTTTTTTCTTCTTTTGGGGGGAGGGGAGGGGTATACAATATATTAGTGGATGTGGGATATTATATTGAATGGTAGTGATTAGTAATTTTTTTTAAAATTACAGTATTATTATTATTAATATTATTATCATTATATGTGATATTACCGATGGTTCGTTCAAATGATTTAAAACCCGATAAACCAAAGAATACAATAATACTAACACCAACTTACTGTAACACATTGAGAAATTTAAAATTCAGTGATTGAGATTCTGTTTTACATACTACCAACCGCTGTTAATATTTTATTTCTATTTCAAATTCTTTCATGGCTTCAACTTTGGCTCAAGTTCCGTATAGTTCATAATTAAACCTGGATACTAACCAATACACATTTATTTCCTTAAGACCCCTGGTGTACGTGGGTCTATATATAAAATTACAGAATAGTTTCTCACGCAAATTATATGTCATTTTATTGTGTTCAGTGTTACTGATTTCGTTTTACCTCAATACCATTATTATTAGTTTCATGCTTGTGTTATTTATACATCTGTTTCAGAGATAATACGTATCTTTTTCTTTCGGTTAAGTGTATGTAAACACTGATTGCATGTCTCGGTTCTTGGTTGTTATTATATTATACTGCATGTCGACCGTAAAAGAGATGTTTTCTATTTCATTTAATACACGTCAAATATTTCACTGATAGTATCAAAATTAGCTCTTAACCGGAAAATGGCATGTAACATTCCGGATATATTGAAAAATTGATCAGTTATTAACTGTCTGATAAAATTACAAACTGAACTATAGATAATGTCCCTCACTGAGAAAATAATCACGGGCTCTCTCTCATCTGTCGATCTGAAAAGTTAAACGTTAAAGTAAAATATCATTCATTTTATATTCATGAATATGTCATGTTTTGTTTCTATTTATATACTTCTGAATAACATATACATGTAATTATCTATTTTTGAATGTATAATTTTGACAAATAACGTCAATTCTAAAACTTAAACGTACTTAACCAAAATGTAAATAAGGACCGTTGACATGTTATACAAACTTTGAAATTTTCTGAAAGGAGAATTTTAACATTAATAACATGAAATTGTCCTTTGTAAATCAAATGTGGTAAAAAGCATCACGTAACGTATAAACCCCACACAGTGGACGACACCAACATTGAAACAAATCACACAACACCCACACAATGAATGAAACCAGCATAGAAACGTAACGTACAACCAAACGCAACGAGTGAAATTAACATTGAAACAAACCACACAACACTCAGACAAGTGGGTGAAACCAGCATCGAAACAAAACACACACACAACACACAGACAAGTGGGTGAAACCAGCATTGAAACAAACCACACAGCACTCAGACAAGTGGGTGAAGCCAGCATCGAAACAAAACACACACACAGCACTCAAACAAGTGGGTGAACCCAGCATTGAAACAAAACACACAACACCCAGCTAAGTGGGTGAAACCAGCATTGAAACAAAACACACACGACACACAGACAAGTGGGTGAACCCAGCATTGAAATAAAACACACACGACACACAGACAAGTGGATGAACCCAGCATTGAAACAAAACACACGACACTCAGATAAGTGGATGAACCCAGCATTGAAACAAAACAAACAACACACAGACAATTGGGTGAAAACCAGTATTAAAACAAAACATATATCCCCCACGCAATGGGTGAACTTGACAAACACTGGAACGTTAGTGACAAAATCGTAGAAATGTTATTTACAAAACTCCCCACTAAATTGGTGGGATCAACATTAAAAGGTAACACACGAATCCTACGTATTAGATTAGAATACATTTTCACGAAGTTTCCATCATTTAACCTAACTGGGTCAATTTGGATATGTGAAACATAAAAATAGTCTTTAACTAAATATGTTTCTATAAGAGAATTGCAAAGGTATAAGTGTATATAACTATAGATGGTGAAGCCTAAATATAAGTGAAAGTTCTTGATAAGGCGTATTTTCAGCATTTATTTACAACATCAGTCTTGTTTTAATACTAAGATTGCATGTATTCTAAATTGAACTAAACTGTATTACATTAAATGAATTTTATGAATGAACACCAACTAAGCTATTTGGTACGTTTCTCATGCGGACCAAACAGGCACATCACTAAAACAGTCTATGTTTCATGAACTTGAGGGTACTGTTAACTATGTTTTACTACTGGTTGAAAATTTTCAAATTTTCATCTACCTGTAACGAAACCAAATAATATTTGTTAGTCAATGCAGACATGGTGTTTTAAACCCTATTTGGAATGACATGATTTGCAACCTCTGTTGTCAAAGTGGAAATTTACCATCATGCTTTAATAGCGGTCGTTGATATTTTGGCAGTGAAGGAAATAGCTCTTAGAACCACATTAAATGACACGTTTTGATGACACATAGATTGAGTATTACATGTATATAGGAAACGATGTATTCAAAAACAACAAATAATTGTCAGTTTTTTACTTAAAAATGAAACGTATGAGTTCGTGACAATAAATCCGATATTATGAACGGGGAAGTTAAAATATTGAAATTAAATTTAACTTTTTTAATCGTAAATAAATTAAATTCACAACATTCAAAATATATAAAAATTAGCATTGAATCTATTTCATTTCATATTCTTTATTACCTAGAAGGTACTTTTGACTGAGGAACAATTTGGAATACGCAATCTATGACTGATACCCCCCTGGATTTTTATTTTATGAATGGATCGTTTGTTCCATTGATGACGTCACAACAATATCACACGTATCTTCTTAAATGAATCCAACAATTTAGGAACCGAGATTGTAATAAGGAGCAACAAAAAACATTAATAGCACAAAACAACATACAATTTAAGTTATTCATTTCTGACTTGATTTTTAATATTAGAAATAGCTATTGAAATAACAAAATATAGATTTATAAAGATTTCTATAAGCAAACTGTCTGTCAATTCTTACAGTTATTGAAATGTGTACTATGGTAGATAAACATGTTTCAATAATATTGTATCGTCGTAGGCTTTAGATAGACGCGTTGACTCGTGGGGGATATTGGAAGAGGTTATAATTATTAACCTTGGTGTTTAAAACTGATAGCTTTTCAAGTAGTTACACTGTGTTTCTGTCAATGGTAAAAAATAATTTTTATTCCTATCGATCTAACATCAAAATAAATTATTGATTTTAGTGTCACTTGTTAATGAGCTGGACATTGATTCAGTCTACTTTGGCCCGTTTAGTTTCTCTACTTATGATAAATAAATTATAATTTCAAAAAACACTTTACCTAATTAAAAATTATCACTATTACTTACTTTGTCTCATACTTTAAAAAGAAAGTTAAACGAAGTTAAAATATCCTGAAAGCATTAATCAAAAGTATCGATGACATTTATCGACCAACATGAGTATATACAGAGGGTAGTGTGATTCCGTGTAAAAATGATCGAAATCTTTGTTTAGACAATGCTTCCAAATCTATTTATTGAAGTAGTTTAGGTTTTGTCTCTTATATTCTTTCAAGGGTTGATGTTTCATTGTTTTGGTAAAATAAGGCTTATTAATTAAATTCTAAAATTATATATTTATGGTTCGCTTGTTGTAATATAATCGAGCTGGTTGGTTCAACTAAAAGTACATGTACTGACATAACGGAATATTTACTCCAGTGTCCGTCAAACTGCAAAATAACTTTAATAAATGTTCAAAATACCATCCTAGCCCTTGAATAATTTTGAATGCTATTTGATATTTGGACATAATGGTCATGGTTATTCTTAAAGCCAGTGAAACATTGCCACGGAAACAAAGTCGTAAAGGAATGGACCTATATGCACTTATATGAAAAAGTAGTTTAACTTGTTTGAGAGTTAATTGTCCTTAACAAATTCAAATCATTATCAATAAAGATTTCATTTATAGACAAAGCGAATTGCAGTGAGCCAACAGTTGTATTGTTAAGTCAAATATCAAGCCATGACCCCCTCTCATCCCAGACAAGGTCTCCAGACATCGATTTTGTTCCCTATGATTTACGATGTATTATATTTGACTATGTTCTGACCCTGTTCAGTAAAACTTAGACCATCTCAGATTTTATAGTTTTATATTTCCTATATAGTACTTGTCGTTAAATTCTATTGGCAAACAAGTAAGAAATATTGCACCTTAAAACGTAAAATCAACATTTTGTGTTTAAAAGTGTTTACACTCGCCATTAACCCGCTTGTTTGGTTTGGTTATATATCCAAAGTCTGCTGTCTTGTTTGTTATCTGGCTTCATCATAACTGAGATTTCAGTTCTGGTCATACTAAATATCTATGTCAGATGCAGCTAAGAAATACTGAACATTTGGTATACCCATGTCAGATGCAGCTTAGAAATACTGAACATTTGGTATACCCATGTCAGATGCAGCTTAGAAATACTGAACATTTGGTATACCCATGTCAGATGCAGCTCAGAAATACTGAACATTTGGTATACCCATGTCAGATGCAGCTCAGAAATACTGAACATTTGGTATACCCATGTCAGATGTAGCTTAGAGATACTGAACAATTGGTATACCCATGTCAGATGTAGCTTAGAAATACTGAACATTTGGTAAATCCATGTCAGATGTAGCTTAGAAATACTGAACAATTGGTATACCCATGTCAGATGTAGCTTCTGATACTTTTAGGTTTGTCATATTAATGTCAGACGTAATGCAAATAGCTCCGGAAACGTTAAGCTCATGTTTGTCATTGTTATAATTCTAAAATCTTCAATACCAGTACTACAACAGAGAACTCACCAGGTAAATTAAGAACTTATATTCTAAGAAAAAAATAAATACAAACAAAACATTTATATGTAAAAGTAGTTATACATGTTTGTCAAGAACTTGTATTTCTCAAAAACAAAAAAAAAAAAAAAAAAAAAAAAAAAAAAAAAAAAAAAAAAAAAAAAGGAGACATTTTGGAGTAATAATCCCAGTCATAATTTTTCACTATGTAAATAGGTGATTTGACCAAACAAATAAGGTGATCTAAACATTTACAAAATTATATTAACAACAGAAGCACTAATAGTGACAAAGGTAACCGGATTAAATCGTTGTAAGGAGTTACGACATATCCGGGTTTGAATTCTTTATTAACACGCAGTAGAATGTCCACAACCCACACACTTTCCGTAGTTTATATTAAAATACGTATGTGATATTAAATGATAAATATTTTATTGAAAGATGTAAAATAATACCGTAATCAATCTAAAAAATAAACAGTGAGTTCCTGATAATATAATAAGTATGGGAGATTAAAGATCATAAGTTTAACTATCGTATTTACCATTGTCAAACCGACTTTTACGCAGTGTAAAATTTAAAAATATGAAAGAGAGAAATATATCTTATTTTATCTTATAGTAAAATTATTAAGGTTATACGATATGACATTTTTTCTATCAATAAATATCGATATCTTTTTAATAAAAAAATATCATAGTGTAAATTTTTATGGGGATTATTTTATTTAATTTCTTTTTATAATAAAAGTTTGATATTTCATTTGACACATGGTGAAATTATTAATATATTAATCAACAGAGAACACAAAGACTGAATTGTGTACCCTGATTACACAGTTCTTGTTAACTTGTGTTAGTTTAACTGTCCCATATTAATGTAACTAGGTTGTACTGTTAGTACAGATGTACTCATTAGGTTCTTGCTGGACAGACTTATGTTTTATCTAATTAGTATATGTTGGCTTTGTAAAGTTTAATATAAGAAATTCTGGAAATTTAATTTTAGTCACAATTACAATGAATAGTTTTTTCCTATTAAACTCCGTTTTACAAACTACAGAAATACGGAGTTTCAAGCCATACAAATTACAGTAGGCTCGGTGGTCAAGTAATCTTAAGCGCCGGTCTACGGATGATAACATCTCATCGTTTGAGTTTGAATCACACTTCGACAGATCCTAGTGTGTGAAATACCCCGATTTCCTCTACGATACTAAATATAATAGCCTCGATATAAGTAAAATAATTTTGGCCTAGGGTTTAAAACACCATGACTCTACTCCACTCCATCGAAATTAATGACTAAACGTTAAGAAATGTAAAATTAGAACTGTCTTTTGTGAGTTATTGTCTTCCCATAAAACATTATATCCCTGTCTCGAGTTTCACAATCATTTACTCAATTGAGTATACATTCAACTCAAATACTCCCATTTTCCATTCATCAATCTTTTTTTTTACAAATTGAAGTTTAATGAGACAATGTTTTGTTTTGTTCAACAAAAGTAAACAATTTAGATACATTAGATACTCAATTTTAACTCTGTATTGTCTTAAAATTGAAACTAAAATGTGCCCGAATTTGAGTTGAGTGTACACTCAATTGAGTGAATAATTGTGAAACTGGGGCCAGATCAGTGACAAAAAAACAAAACACAAAATCCCATGTTGGTTTACGCCAAACTGAATCAAAATTTATCCATAGATGTAAAAGTTAAATAGCGGACATAGTTTAACGTAGATAGACAGACGGATAAGTAAATAACTAAGTTGTTTGTTTTTTTTTATTTTTAAAATTTATTTATTTATTTATTTATTTATTTATTTATTTTTGATAGCATTTTGTTTTTGTAACTCTCATAATGTATTTTTGGAATTTTATCGTGAAATACATTTAAAAAATGCAATATGACATAACCAACCCTGCCAAATAAAAACATCATCTTGCCCAGCATTACATACAAGGCACCAATATTATAACAGACCAAGTTAATAAAGAAAGACAATAGACAAGTAAGACCCATTATAATAAATGAACAAAGCAAAGGATTAGAAGGTTTAAACGAATCCTCACAAATTTTACTCATAATTCCAGTTTACTAAATAGAAAATTGGCATGGTTATTTTGCTTGGAAATGAGTAAACACATTGTCATTATTGATCAAATAATCCGTTTTTTTTTCATCATAATTTCGTCAGTACAAACAAATCATCTATGGAACAAAAGTCTATTATATTAAGTTAATTCCGTCTTAAAAGAAGGAAATTATTAACATTTTTATTAAACAAATAGTTTATCAGTTATATATATTGATCTGTTACTGATTGATTACAAGTCATTGAGCTCATCAAGAAACACCTGGTCGACATCTAGCTAAAGAATTTCCGCTTTCTGGTCAATAAAACACAATACACATCTTCTTATATTTCAATATCATTAATATAAAAAACGTAATTCGATTAAGCGCAAAAACAGAACAATGAGCCTTGTTCCACAAAATTCCTATGATTTTGATTTTAAACATCTCAAATTTCGATAAAAAATTGAAGTTACACGTGCAAAGTAGAAAACTGTCCAAGCAAGTCATTAAACTATAAAATTTTGATATGCAAATTGATTGTGAAATCAAATGTAAAATTTGCGGTTTAATCTTTTTTTGTAGAAGGTTCAAGTACTGTGGTATGATGTCACAAAATTAAATGAAGATGGAACATAATACTACCTTGCCACACATCAAATAGTTTTACTATTTCACTTCAGGTCAAAGATGATCAACCATTACTACCACTTATTTAGTACTTATTTAAAAATGTATTCAGGAATTTGTCATATTAAAGTATCATCTACGATTATCAAAGAATAAAAAAATCATTGTATCAGAAAAAAATATCATTTAATCATAAGTAATCACGAACGTTAAGAACAGCCTTCGATTTATGCCATCATCGGTTCACTAGGTTTTTCAGCATCTAACATCCACAGGTGTTCTGGTCATAAAATCCTTTCCTGTTATTGAACTCACATTTCATCTGTAATTGTAATTTCATTTTATGATAACAAAGTTGAAATTATAGTTTATTTCTAGAAGATTTAGATTTCATTCCTTGTGTTATGAACTTGACCTTTTTCTGCACCACAAATTTTGAAATTGTATCTTGTTTTTAATAAAATAGGTTTCAGAAAAGGTATTTCAAAATAGTGCTTAACTTATAACCCTGATACTTGACAAGTACAGGTAAAATTACATAACCATGTTGTTATTTAAAATTCTTCTTATTACACAAAACACAAATTGTAATACAAAAACATCCCAAGAATTATCAACTTCATAAAACCTGTAAATTTAAAATTCCAATATGAAAGAAAATTAATTGTCACCACAGCAAAATAAAAATCGATGTCTTTATCCATAAACAGTAATGTTTAACAATTGTTATAATCAAGAGTTTATTTGACTAAAAACAATATTAGTTTATGAATACTACTTCAGGTATCCTAGAGGTTTTGATATTGATTGGGATTTTGAAACGTCCATTATTATTATTATTCTTTGGTCATTGTTTCATATACCACTTTTTGAATTTAATCATAAAAATACATTCAAAAAGTTGTATATGACACTTTTTGAATGTATTTTTATGATTAAATACAAAAAGTAGTATATGACAGTTGTAATCATCACTGGGCAATCAAGTAAAAACCTGTACATTTTACAATAAAATCAAGATAAGCAAATGCAATGCAGTTGTACAAACGTTAAGCTTTTGCCGATACACAATGTAAATAAAATGATTTAAAATACTTAACTATCTACTAAACTTTAAAAGAATTCTTTGTGACCAAAGATGAAAATAATACACATGTGGATTAATGCTCTAACTTTGTGAACAACTACTCGTTGTTTTGGCTGTTAATGAATACATATATTATCATATCTTAAGACACGTTTTCGTTTTAATGTCGGTCTGTAAAAATGACAAGAATGTCACTGTCTCTTCATGGTATTGAAATTATTTAGTTAAACGACGACTAATTAGCACTTAATATCTACTTTTGCTGAAACGGATTGTCTCAAACTGTCTACTAAAGATATGGACTATACGCATAACACACACCGCCAAGAAATAATGTTCAATTCAAGTAATTCTCTAAACGTATACGATAAAGATAAACCTGAATTTAACGAGTTTCACATTAGCCGACTCACTCCGAGCTTATCGCGTCCGGCCATGTGAAGATTACAACTTTGGGCCTCGTCCAGAATATCTTAATTCTGTTTCCGTAATTTATTGTTTCACAAAGTTATGCTGTATACATTTAAGTGTTCTGTTATTAAGTTCAAGTATATTTTAAACTAAGTATTCCTATTTTTAGTTCTTCTTGCACAGATCATAGATGACTAATTATATATATTGTATTGTTAATTTTAATGAGATACGTAAACAAAATGAAGTGCAGAATCTTTAATATCATCTATATGCTCGAACTCACGTGCACGCAAACATGTATATACTTAACAACACATCCAAAGAATCGGAAGTATACTTTAAGCACATACACATAAATACATTTTTACTTGTATGTAAATTGTGTCATTTCATGGTCTGAGGTTTTAAAATTGGCATACGAGTTTCATAATTATCGAAATTTTTATTAAATCGATTCAAATCCTTGTTAGTCCAAAGTTCATACAGATGAAACCATTATGGGGAAGTTATGAATAACAAGGAATAAAAATCAAAATACTCCATTTAAATTTGTTTTCATTTTAAAATGTTATCCTGTGTTTGTTTTTTAACTTCCGCCCGTCATATAACTGCAAGGACAAAAATGCCCATTTAAATTTCTCCATTCCAGCATCTGTGCTTTTTGTAGTCTGTCTTTCCAAACACAATTGACATTTTATTCAGTTCAAGAGTCAGTTTAATCACCTAACTCACCGCAAGAAGTCGCAATTTAATATGGATTTAGACACTTTAATCAAAAGTCCCTATAAGTAAAAATATGCAAGGTACAGTATTCAAAAATTTATATACAATATTTTTGTTTTGTTAAAAAGGGTAAGTAAACGTTGAAATGGAATCGTTAAGTCAAAAGCTCCCGGGATTCCTTTCAACAAACCCTTATAAACTATTTTTTGTTCATATTTTGAGTTAATATATTAATATTAAATCGTTAAATAAACGCTCTCCACGATAATTGAAGCTAAAATTTCATTGAAACATATATTGGGAATTTTGAGCATCTTTTGACGTCAACCCCAACATTATATTGGCCACGTAATACTTCTAAAGTTTTATAACTAGCTCCGTAAGGATTAATATAGTATATATATATATATATATATATATATATATATATATATATATATATATATATATATATATATATATATATATATATATGTGTGTGTGTGTGTATATGTATATAAGGCTCACTAGATTTGATTCTTTATTTCCTCTACATGTAACAAACCATCATAACTTCATAACTTACGACAGATGAAATACATGTAGAGAAAATAAAGAAGATAAAGAAATTTATATATAAAACCGTAGTAGTACAGCGGTGATATATATATATATATAGTTATAAAAACACAAGTAAAGTAAGAAGGCAGTGAGTTAGAACAAAGTTGTCAGTATATTTTGCACAAACATGGTTTTATTTACATATATGTATAGAGTATGAAACTTACATGTGACAAAGTATTACTGTATGACAATTTTATAGTAATTAATATCCCATATCACGTCTATAAAATGGTAATGTATGCCGTGTTGTGATGTTTCATATCTAATTCGATTGTAGTAAACCACATAATGGGTTAAAATGCTGGTTAGTTGTCATTGGACTCACCGAGTTTGATATAAAATCTAGACATTTACACGTCAACAAACGCCGACTCCCTCGTATGCTTGCCTGCTCAACCATGATATATTTCATTGTTTTTATCTTGTTTTGTTGCATATCATTATTCTCTACATGTATATTACTTGTTTTTTTCCCTCTTAAATTCCGGTTTTATACGACTGAGAGGTTTTTGTCTTGAGCTCTCGTCCAGTGAATGTCTTCTACGCGTTTCTATTGTCATATAACATTTTTTAAATGTCTTTAATTATAAAATTCAAAAAATGGTATATTACATTATAAGATAAAAAAAATCGTTATTTATTTATTTATGATTTATTTATTTTGTTCATTTATTTATTTTGTTCATTTATTTATTTACTGGTTAAAATCCTTACACAATCTAAATCTCATTAGTACACATAAGACATACGATTTTATGTTCTAGTCTTCTTTATAAAGGTATCTCTTACAATACTAAAAAACAAAGTATATTGTACCATTATGCAAAAGATTTTTTATATTCAATAGTCTCTAAGTCAAAAGGTAAAGTGTCACTGGTTAGTTCAAATATGGTGAAGGAAATCGGAGTGCCAGAAAAACCTCGACATCTGACAAGCAATCTCTAAGACAGTCTGACACTAAGATATGCCAGAGTTGAATTCGAACCTAAGCGGTAAGATAGACTGTAATTCGTAAGCCAAGAACATTAGACACTCGGCCACCGATATTCTTAGTATCATGTTGAAGAATTACAGTGAAATATATTGTAACAGCACCTTTCTGCAATTTCCCCTGCATAGGGCGATCAATGTTTTTCGTAGGTAACACTGGATGTTTGCCAGTAGAACAATGCTTTAACGCAGGATGTTTGCCAGTAGAACACTGCTTTACCACTGGAATATTGCCAGTAAAACACTGCTTTAACACTGGATGTTTGCTAGTAGAACAATGCTTTACCACTGGAATATTGCCAGTAGAACACTGCTTTAACACTGGATGTTTGCCAATGGAACACTACTTCTTTTGAATATATTGGATGAATCTGATTTGAATGTTGTTTACAATTAACAACGTTTTTTTTTTATTTATTAATTTTACAGAATTTCTGCCTATGTTTTAATATATTATATATTACACAAATAAAACGGTATTTTAATCTAGTCGGATAGCAGTTATATATGTTTCTTATGGGTCTTTAAATGGACAAACTGTATTTCTTCTCTAGGTTTCGTTATATTGAAAAATAAATATCAAGTTATTGAATCTATAATCTTAATATATACCGTAAAATTTATTTATGGGAGAATATATGGGCAGCTTTCTAATATAGGATTGAATGTGGTACTTAAAGAATTTTGTGGAAATTTGATAGCATATTTTATTTTTATGTTTACGGGTGTATTGGGTCATCCTAAAACCGTATATTAGTTCTCTACACAAAGATAACCAAATAATATCGATTTTACAACGTTTCTTTTAGTAATATATATTTAAATTTTGACAGCTTTTCTCATTCTATATTGCAAGATAAAATGCAAGATTGTCATGCATGCATGGTTTGCGCACCTAAATAAAAAACACTTGTACATGTATGGTCGGAGGTCATTTTCTCACAGTTTTCAATCCGTTGGGTGTGCTTCATATAAAAGAAAAAGATTTGAATATAGCCACCCTGGTAAAAATACAACAAAAGAAGATTATTTAAATAATTTTTATAATGAAGCAGAGATCAGATAAAACATTGAATTCTATTGTACTTGTTGGTATAGAGGAGATCTCTGGTCAGACTTGGTCTGTTTATTTTTACAGAGGAAACCTCTGGTCAAATTTTGTTTGCCTCTCATCACAAAAAAAGTCAATTTGATCCCCAGTTTACTGGAATCCCCGTTGTTACTCTATATAAGGCATGGTACTCTAAATTCCCGATATTCAATCAACAGGTTAGTTTTCAGATCATTTCACTGACATTTCGTGAAGATTTTAGACTAAAGACAAGATTTCTATATTCGAACTTCTGTTTGGAATTATGTTTATAAACGGCATGTTGAGCCTTGTTTTAATTCAATGATATATGTATTTATTAATAGATAGAATCGTTCACTGTAAATAAATTAGAATACGGTGAGTTATAATGAATGCCATGTCGGGTATCCATTCAATAACTATACTATTTGAATAGAGATCACAATAAAAGCTTGTCCTTGACCATAAGTCGTCTTCTCGGCTAGTTAGGTTTTACCAATCACACGTATAAATCGACGATGATTTAATTGTACTCGTTTTTATTGTATTATCCGGTAAACAGTTCCGTGTAATATATCAAAGATCTGGAACTATAGTTACAAGTTTTCCTCAATAGAACGCAGTTTTTACATACAACTGGTCGGGTAAGATAGTATTTAGAACAATACGTGTGCAACTTGGTGTACTATGCTTCATCGAGTAGAACCTTTTAAGAATAACCTGCATGATTGAGATAATATCTAAAATCAATAAGTGCATTGATCGTGACATTGATATGAACTCTTCACCTATTTCTGTAAAATTATGACTTAAAATATAAATAAGACACAGCTTGACCATGTACACAGAAACAATAGCACTACTTTAAACGTAGATTTGACCGTGTACACAGGAACAATAGCACGTCTTTAAACGTAGATTTGACCGTGTACACAGAAACAATAGCACTGCTTTAAACGTAGATTTGACCGTGTACACAGGAACAATAGCACGGCTTTAAACGTAGATTTGACCGTGTACACAGAAACAATAGCACGGCTTTAAACGTAGATTTGACCGTGTACACAGGAACAATAGCACTGCTTTAAACGTAGATTTGACCGTCTACACAGATACAATAGCACTGCTTTAAACGTAGATTTGACCGTCTACACAGATACAATAGCACTGCTTTAAACGTAGATTTGACCGTCTACACAGATACAATAGCACTGCTTTAAACGTAGATTTGACCGTGTACACAGAAACAATAGCACTGCTTTAAACGTAGATTTGACCGTCTACACAGATACAATAGCACTGCTTTTAACGTAAACCTCGGGAGGATGATTTGGCCATGTACACAGATACAATAGCACTGCTTTAAACGTAAACCTCGGGAGGATGATTTGACCATGTACACAGATACAATAGCACTGCTTTAAACGTAAATGTCGGGAGGATGATTTGACCATGTACACAGATACAATAGCACTGCTTTAAACGTAGACGTCGGGAGGATGATTTGACCATGTACACAGATACAATAGCACTGCTTTTAACGTAAACCTCGGGAGGATGATTTGACCATGTACACAGATACAATAGCACTGCTTTAAACGTAAACCTCGGGAGGATGATTTGACCATGTACACAGAGACAATAGCACTGCTTTAAACGTAAATGTCGGGAGGATGATTTGACCATGTATACAGATACAATAGCACTGCTTTAAACGTAGACGTCGGGAGGATGATTTGACCATGTACACAGATACAATAGCACTGCTTTAAACGTAGACGTCGGGAGGATGATTTGACCATGTATACAGATACAATAGCACTGCTTTCAATGTAGACGTCGGGAGGATGATTTGACCGTGTACACAGATACAATAGCACTGCTTTCAATGTAGACGTCGGGAGGCTGACTTGACCGTGTACACAGATACAATAGCACTGCTTTAAACGTAGACGTCGGGAGGCTGATTTGACCGTGTACACAGATACAATAGCACTGCTTTAAATGTAAACCTCGGGAGGCTGATTTGACCGTGTACACAGATACAATAGCACTGCTTTAAACGTAGATGTCGGGAGGATGATTTGACCGTGTACACAGATACAATAGCACTGCTTTAAACGTAGATGTTGGGAGGATGATTTGACCATGTACAAGATACAATAGCACTGCTTTAAACGTAGATGTCGGGAGGATGATTTTGTATTTACTTCGTACAACATAAAGTCTTCGGTGATTTAATGATGTTGTCATATTTTGAATTTTATCAATAAATACATTTAAAAAATGATACATGTATACGATAATTGAATGTATTTAATAATAAAATTTAAAAAATGGTATATTGACAGTACATGTATTTACTTCGAAAATACCATTTTTAGAATAAAAATTGGATTATATACATTTTGTGGTGTAATAAATAAATGGTTTAGTTGACAGTTAAATATGTCAATATGATACGGATTGGAACATGTGACATTGTCATGTTTTATTTCTTGATTTTTAATGAAATAAAGAAAAAAATTAGCACTTGTCATTTGCTAAATTTTAAGTATGACAACAAAAGAAACTGTCCCAAAGAGCAAGAGCAAAGTTGTTTTGTTTCACCAAATATGACAACAAAGAGAAGTTTCATGAGGGCAGATTGCTTGCTGGAAAAAATGTGACAGTAATCAGAAGTTTCGTTAGAGCAGATTGCTTGCTGGAAAAAATGTAACAATAATGAGAAGTTTCATGAGAGCAGATTGCTTGCTGGAAAAAATGTGACAATAATGAGAAGTTTCATGAGAGCAGATTGCTTGCTGGAAAAAATGTGACAATAATGAGGGGTTTCATAAGAGCAGAGTTTGCTGAACCAAATATGACAGCAATAAGAAGTTATAGAAAAGCAGAGTCACTGGCTGGATAACAATGTTGATATTAATGCCGGGAGTATGAAACATCGTACTTAGTTTAAATTGGGTTTAAATTAAACAAATTTCAAAACCTTTTATGATATTCTAAAATGTGGACATATCGATCGGTCAAATATCGACCGGGACATGTATAAATATATCAGTACGCAAATTAAACTCCGATAAAACGAGCTCTGTGTGGTAAAGTCAATGTTCAAAATAAAAAGTACACATATATTTATGTGGGCTATGTGAGGAAAGAGATTGTCATTTCTGAACGTCATTAATTGATTGACGTTTCTACAGTACATAAAATGTACGTATTGTAGCGTATAACCAGTCGCGACCTATACCGTTAATATACAGGATGTTTTATGATTCAAATGGCTGTTTGTACGCATGTGTATGGATGTACTATTTATGAGCTTTTTGTAAATATTTGTATTAATTTATGTTTAAAATAGTATAGTACACACCTAAGACCAAAGTATGATCCTGATCGGTAATAACAATTTTTTTTTCAAAAAAGAATTAAGGTGTGGTGAATCATACACGTTCATAGTCCACACTAGACAACGAGTAGTCAGAAGCACAGCATGCTTACTGTGATCACAACGCCATTTACGGCTTTGGTTTGCATTTGACTTGGGCAGATTCCAATGTGTAAGTCTGTCTGTTCGCTTTCCAGCGATGGTAGTTTCTATGGACACTCCGGTTTTCTCCTTCGTTGGAGATCTAACCGCCTCGATATAAAGAAAGAAAATTTACGGGGGGGGGGGGGGGGCACCAGTACGTAGACGAAGACTAAAGCTCTGACAACTTTTCGTCTTTATACTCTAAAAAGGGCTTTGATCCTAGATAACAACATCATAAATCCTTTATATAACTTATACATTCTTTGACATTCATATTTCGGAAATTCTATTGCTAATAAAATAATTAGGACTGGATGGTAAATGATCCAACAAATTAACTGAACCCCAACGCATGATAGCAGTTTGTTATTATTACATTTAGGGATTGTACAAAGTCGGGGCTTCTATATCAGCCGTATTAGAATGTTTTAATTTTTCTTGTTTTCTTATTTCGTTCGTTTATGTTTCCCTTTTCTTGTTTTTCATTGGATGTTTAATGACCATGTACATAATGTTTATATATTTTTTGAAAATTACAATACACAATATCAAAATCTCGTAGAAGACGTACTTTTGTATTTTGGTAGGGTTTCGTATCTGGGCTACATTTTCTGTTTGTCTTTAAATGTACACGTTAAGCAGATATGCATTTTAATACATAAAACAGCAGTCAGGACACATGACACTCAATGATAAATGATTTTTTTTCTCTGTATGGAGCAGAGACATACTTATAGAGAGAGGTCTGGATATGTTTTTTAACCACAAGTGTTATGGCAATATTGTGTCCGTTTGATAAGTGTGACATATTATGATAACATAAAGTATATGTTTTATGATTCTGTATCTACTTAAGCACTTGTCCTCTGTGCGTGTTGGTAACATTACATATATTCTCCATAAAGCTACAAACATCTAATAACAAAACCCATGTCATTTGACGTGTTTACAAATATCAGTTTTTACCTCGAGTGTTCGAGGTGTCGTCCAAACTTACAAAATGTATAAATAAATTATCTGATCAATAATAATGTGCTTGTGTTATAAGTTCCACTCACCTGCATACACTATATTTATATTTTAAAAACCAGGAGATGTTGGAGTAATATTGGTATTGAAAAAATAATAAAAGCTGTATAGATGGTATGTTTTCGAAGTAATGAGATTCAATTCAACAACTTTATTACACATGTATATGTGCTTTTATTATCACAGATAATGATATAATAACAAAGCTGGTGGCCAAATAATTTTAATAATGTTAATATAAAAAATTAAACATAAATAATATAGGAGAACAAATTTATGCTAAAATTGAATCGATTCAGTCTTCAGTCACACCATTTTTAAATTCAGGGTAGCACTATAAAACTGAATGGTCTGTAGTCTTTATATGTAAACTTTAATATTTCCTTGTGTTAAAACACATTACATACGTCTTCTTTATAGTCTTTTGAGTATGGAATTCATCATTCTCTAGCTTGTTACTGATGGCGGTACTGTCGATGGCGGTGATGGTGGTGATATGCAATAATAAATTCGTTGTATGATAAGATAAAATAAAACACTTTTATCTATTGATTACTACTTTTCAATGATACATATCTATTAACAGTAAAAACACAATGATTCTGTGTTATTGTTGACATTTTTTGTTGTTATATTGGCTACCAAATATGTAAAAAACATTTGGTACATATTTAAAAAACAATTAAAAATAAAAATAAAAAAAAAAATAAATAAATAAATAAATAAATAAATAAATAAATAAATAATGATAATAATAATAATAAGTGAAAACTAACATATGTTGTAAATAGTTAACGATCTAATCAAAAACACCCCCGAGATAAAAGATAAATATCAGTGACCATTTTCTTAGGATTTAAAACTCCAGGCATTCGAGCATTTAGAAATCTTACAAAGTTTATATGGATATTTTTAATTGTAGTATAATAATAATAATAATAATAAACTTTATTCCGTAAGTTTTACAACTTATAGGATATATAAATAAAAATAATGATGAAATACATGAGTACATACAGATAGGCAGTGGTACAATAATAATAATAATAATAAAAATAATAATAATAATAATAATAATAACAATACAGTGGTACAATAATAATACCGAATGATTAATACGCAAGTAGAAAAGTAGAACGGGACTGTAGAAATATACGGAGAGATGTCCAAGAGATAAATTAAATGAGACCTCATATAACAGCTCTTAACTTGAATGCATGAGACAAATATTTCCCTAAATTTGACAGTTGTTTGACGTTGTTAACACGTAATAATTCTATAAATTTAAACATGGAAGGCCTACGCCAGTAGTATGGTTTGATAAACTTATTTCTAAGACATACATATTTTTGACATATTAATACAAAATGAAATTCATCTTCAACTTCATCAATACAAAAAGGACAACACCTGTTACTTCTTGATACATTATTATAACGACCTGTTTCAATTGCTAAGCAGTGCGAAGACAACCTGATTTTGCTGATATATTTTTTAAAACGAGTAGTAATTGGTTTGGTTAAGTAGTACTGTAGAGTAAAATGATCAATTAAATATTTATATATAATGCATTTGGACGAATTATTTATTTCAGCTAGGAGAGACTGCTTACAGCAGTCTTGTAAACGATGTCTGATGACAGACATATACAAATCTGCACTAATGCTGTGTTGATTAAACCATAAAAAACTTAAACCTAAAGAGTCCAGCTCATGCTTGATAACATTTGTGAAAATTGACTTATTGTTTGGGTATTTGTCACACAATTGTAATAAATAAATATAAGCAGATTTCAAAATACAATTATTTGTCTGTAACAGTTTAAACCAATATGCAAACAATCTTATTTTACGAACTAAAACCAGTGGGTATCTACCAAGTTCAAAATAAATAACAGAATTTTTTGTAGTTGATTTAACACCCAGCATGGATTTACAAAAATCTAGATGAACTTTTTCAATATCATAGGCACTATGAGAGCCCCACACTTCACATGCATATAATAATATACTAGACACATAGGTATCAAACAAAGACAATAAAGTATGAGTATTTAAAAATAATGATTTAGTTTTGTACTTTAAGTTATACAATGCTTTTCTACCCTGTGTAGCTAGTTGTTGTTGTGAAACATTAAATTTACCATTAAAGTTTAAAACAAAACCAAGATAATTAAAACGATCAACAATTTCTAATATGTTATTACAATATGTCCAACTTTCCGAGTTGTTCACTTTACCACCATTTCTAAAAACCACAATTTTTGTTTTATTTATGTTAACGTTAAGATGCCATGTGTTGGAATAATCATGCAAAGCATGTAACAAATTCTGTAGACCTTCGACAGACTCTGAGAATAAAACCATGTCGTCAGCATACATTAATAAAAACAATGTCAGTTCGTACAATTCATAATGATCTACAGTTTTGGATATAAAATCCATTTCACAATCGTTTAAATAAAATGAAAATAGTAATGGTGAAAGTACTTCACCCTGCATCAAACCCATATTACTACAGAAGTACTCGGAATTAAATCCGTTAAGTGAGACACATACTTTAACTTCGTCATACATTGATCTAATAATACTTAAAAGTTTGCCAGTTATACCACATTTTGCAAGTTTAAAAAATAAATATTTTCTGTCGACACTGTCAAACGCCTTGGTAAAGTCGACAAAGCAACAATACAACCTTTTTTTATTTGTTAAAGATTTAACAATGATTGAGTGTAGAGCAAATATTGCGTCTCTAGTACCCAATCCAGGGCGAAAACCAAACTGGGAATCGGTTAAAATATTATTATCTTCACACCAGTGAAGTAACCTATTATTTAACACAGTAGTAAAAAGTTTACAAAAATTACTTACAAGACTAATACCACGATAATTGTTTGGATCGTCAGTCTTTTTAAAAATTGGGATAATAATAGCAGAAGACCAAGATTTAGGGAAAAAACCCGAATTCAAGATGTTATTGAATAATAATAAAATATAAGGCATCAAGATATCTTTAAACACTATGAAAAATTCATTAAAAATGTAATCACTACCATGTGATTTATTACGTTTTAATGATGATATTGCCGAATCTACTTCTTCTGATGTGATATCCACGTCAAGTTCATCAAAAACAGGTTTCAAATCCGGGTTCGAAGTTGTACCCGCGTCGCTACGGTTTTCATTATTGTCACTATAAACCTGATGGAAATGTTGTGTAAACGTGTCAAGTGAAATTTCTAAGTTTTTATGACTTTTTTTCTTCGAAAATTTGGAGAAGAATTGTTTAGGATTGGAGTAGCGAAGACTGTCTAGCATGTTTCCTTCTTGACGGAGGTAAGAACGTTTCAGTTTATTTTCAAGAGATTTGTACGCATTTTTATCAGAAAGTAATTGTTCGTGATTCTCCGCACATTTGTTACGGTTGAATGCATACAATGAAGATTTATATCGCCGATATAGCTGTATACACTGGTCATTAAACCATGGTTTATCGTCTTCTACCCGTTTATTAGAGCGTGACTGCCTGGGTACATTTAATTTTATGCAAGATGGCTCTAGAGTAATTTGTAAAATATCACAAAACTTTTTAACACTTGAGTCCATTTTAGATTGAGTAGAGAAATCGAAGCTTTCATCGTTGTCGGTGAGCTCATTGAGTGCGTTCATTAACGAGACGCGACAAATGTCAATATGTTCTTCTGTCCATCGGATATTATAATGAGGTTCACCTGAATCGCTAGGGTCACGGCCGTGAACTCGTTGTTTGTCCAATCGACAGCAGAGAACCATGTGTAACGGGGCGTGGTCACTGAATGTAAGGAAGTCGCCAACAATAAACTGTTTAACCAAACTGAACATTTCTTGATTTGTTATTAAATAGTCAATAACACTACAACCTCTTGGACCGTTGTATGTATAGTCACTATCCATTCCGTCCGAATGTCGACCGTTTAAAATACGTAAACCGGAGGATTTGCACAAATTTAATAGTTTATTTCCATACGGGTTAATAGCTTTGTCCGGATTTCTTCTCTCACTCAGTGGAACATCATTTACATATGTAAACAAACATGACACGTGTTGTTGTAGACTGCCATGTAAACTATCTGAAGCAATGTAATCTGGTTTATTACCGGTTCTACTGTTTAAGTCACCAATAATTATGATTTGTCCTTTAGACTGGAGATTTTCGATAATATTTTGAAGTTCATAAAAGATATCACAATCATAGTATTTGTAGAAGTTTGACTTTGCCTGTGGAATATAAACACATATTATATATAAATCAACATTATTATCAAACATTGATTTATCTACACGTAATACAACAATAGTGTCAAATAGAACTTGTTCAACACTAATGAAATTAGAAAAAGCATTATTGTACATAACAAACATACCTCCACCTTGGGTATGCTTAGAACGAGTTAAGGGGAAACAATTACACTTATAGTCACTTATTTCAATATCACACTCCTTATCTAACCAACATTCTGAAATAAAAACCAAATCATATGTACATAAGTAATTTACAAATGAGTTATTTTTAATTTTTTCATGGAAACCACCATTGACATTCCATGATAAGATTTTGAAGCAATCTGTAGCTAAGGCACCATGCTGAACACTCTCCTGTCCATCCTGTGCAGGTGATCCTGTAGTACCACTAACACTGTTTTTTCTGCCTGTAGACTTGGTTTTTGACTTTTCGTTATGTATAATGTTATTGTCACTCATTGTCACAAATGTAGTATCCATGTCCTCACTATTATCTGATCTCAATGCTGCGAATCTATCCTTTGTTTCCACTTTACCTCCATTGTGTGATTCTCGTCCTCTGATTGCTCCTCGTGTACCTCTCAATCCACCGTGTCCACGTCCTCGTGTACCTCTCAATCCACCGTGTCCACGTCCAGCCTGGTGATTTTTCTGAGAGTATCTCCTATTTAGAGGTTGTTGCTGTAAAACATCACTTTCTTTAAACAGTTGACCCTCAATGTATAATTTGTCCATGTTTAAGTATGCATCCTTGCCATCTTTCCTAGCTTGTTTTAGATGGGGAAGAAGAACTTTTCGCCTCTCCTGGATAATTTTTGGAAACTGTTGCCCAACAGCATATTGTGTTCCTTGAAGTTCGGGACCTCTTTTTCTTATGTACTCTCTTTGGTTGTATTTATTAAATTTCACGACTATTGGTCTGTGTTTTCCTTGTAGATGTTTACCAATTCTGTGTGCCCTGTCCAATTCAAAGTCCTCAACATTTTCAACATTTTCAAGTTATACACTGTACGTTTGTTATTCAATATGTGTACTAATGTTAGTATGTTATTTTATAATGTGTTCGATATTAAGAAAGTAAAACAAAGTACTATTTTTATACCATGAATTAAAAAAAATAATTTTATAGGCGACCGTTATTTTCGCATCATTCTATAAAATAATCGCACGTGTGTGTGTGTGTGTGTGTGTGTGTGTGTGTGTGAGAGAGAGAGAGAGAGAGAGAGAGAGAGAGAGAGAGAGAGAGAGAGAGAGAGAGAGAGAGAGAGAGTATTCTGGCCCGTGGATCTTGGTTATACTAGCCAGGATACCTAACTATTTTATACATAAAGTTCGTCTCATTAATTCTGATGTAAAAGCGTCTCCTCTTTATCTGTTAATTTGGGATCAAGTCTTTTGTACTTCCATTCGGCTTATATAACGTTTCCTGTAATTTTGTCCCTACGGTTGGTTACTTGGTTCCCGGGTCTTAATTTTTATAATATCTGCGATATAAATCCTCAATTTTCAAAACAATTGATAAGAAAATTGACGTTTTGCTTTACACGCGGCCTCCAAAGGGTCATAAACATAAGAAGTTCAAGTACCGGACTAGTTTTAAACAGAAGAATTAATCGGGTAGTATTGTGAGATAATTATTGGCGCTTTATAGAGTTTTATCTTCACTATTATTGAGAAGATAGAGACTCTAATCCCTTTGATCACGTAGGAGGGCACTTGGATGATAATAAGTCATAAAAGCAAGTCAAATGGAAACAAATAGCGATTTTATGGAGTGTAAAAGCCACAAATATTATAATTTTGTTGATACCACATGCATGCAAAGCATGGTGTAAAATTATGAAATATTATTTAAAAAAGTATCATATATCATTTTGCATATTAAAATTTTTATATTAGTTTTAAATGAACTACATTATAACACATTTATTTTGAATTTTTATATCATTTTTATATTTTGAATAGTTTTTTTAGAACCTTCTCTTTACTTTGCCTTCTAATTAATATAGTAATGATGGATGAAACATTGATGAGCACTTAAAAAACTCTCATTTATTATTTCATGTAAAAAATATATATACATGAGTTGAATTATAATTCCTGAACCACAATCTGTATTACTAATATAGTTTTTTTAAAAGTTGTCTCTTCAATTTGCATTATATGTAAGTCAGTAGACGGTGAATGACCTGACGTTACCGTAATAACGGATTAAAAAAAACAAAACTTCTACCAAAAACTTCTATAAGAAATACGGTTCTCGTCTATAAACGATTAACCTGTGGCACTGAGGTAACGATAAACACCACAACAACAACCCCCCCCCCCCCCCATTGAACTAAATGTCATTTACTTGTTTCTAACACTAGTGTGTTATTAAAAAATAAAAGTGTGAAAAATAAGGTGCAAATAAAAATGACAAGTCATCTAAATTGACAATTTTAGAACCGGAAATGTAAAACAAATCAAAAACTGATTAATTAAAAACCAATGGCCATATAATACTGACCAGTGGTCTGACCAGTGGTGTGACAAATACATTGGAGACCTTGACATGTTTTGTCGTGTAGAATAACAAACCATATAAAAAGACTAGAAAATTTGGCATTGGACATTGCGTTAAAACAACACGTACACAATCGAACTGATTATTATCTTTTTGTGAAAATCATACTTTATTTTAACAAGTAACATGATAAGTGTATAGATATTTATTTATTAGTCTATACTAAAGAGCAACGATCCTGTACGAGTGAGAGTTGTTTCAGACATTTAATTAAATAGAAGGAAAACAAACAACGCCATAAAGAAAACAACAGTTTGTAGTTAAAATAATAAGCATTGAGAAATACTAAACAAAATTATCCAGGTGTGAAATTTAATGACAATTCTAAGTCATAAATTTGTCATTGTTGCATGTAAGGATTGTTTTTACCTTACAGTGATACTTTGTATTGTCTTTTTTAATCAAAGAACACCGCCTTATCTCAATCAGATTGTAATGCTGGGTATAGTGATATGATTAATAAAACGGTAAACTTTTAACAAAACTTTAGATCGGTTCTGATTTTATCATAAAAATTAGTTTGACTCGGAATATTTGATGATTCTCGAAAATTACATAATTCAAAGACAGAAAAAGACATAAAAATGTGTGACAGTTGAAATCATAGTTGTATGTATATAAAACAAAACTATAAAATCCATTTTATATCTCGAGGGCTTAATTTCATTATGACAAATTAGAGTCATCAACATTTTTTATACTACGTCATTTTTAACTATTTATTATTACTTTTTACAAACCTTTTCTTATAAACAAAGATCAATTAAAATTACAAAAACACGCCGTTAACGTTGAACATTTCCTCGTCAATTAATCAGGGATATTTACGTAATTTCGCAAAAATAGTGTTAAAGTTTTAATTATGTGAATAAATCAATGTATACCCATGTTTTATTTTTATCTTATCTTTTTTACATTTCCAACAACAACAACAACAACAACAACAACAACAATAATAATAATAATAATAATAATAATAATAATAATAATAAAGTTTATAAAAATATGAATAATCTGCTAAACTCATGATATATAGCTATACTGTTGACTAGTTAATGATTAAACAGTAAAATGGACGGAGAAAGGGAAAAAAATCATATCTCGGTAATAAACAAATGAATTGATTTCAGTGCAACATAGTGAAATGAACTATAATTGAAAGTTAACATTTAAATGGAAGGGAATAATGTTTTCCGCATATTTGTCAAACGACCAGCTTTCTGAGCTGAAAAAAAACCTAACCGCAGAGAAGTGTCATATCACTTTTTTTAATTTAATCATAAAAATACATTCAAAAAGTGGTAAATGATAGAAGTGAAAAAAAAAAAAAAAAAAAAAAAACCAGGATTATGGCTAAAGCAATTTGTATCTCATGTTACAACTTTTGTTTTAGTTATACATATATTATTTAACATAACTTCATCACGAGAATTCAGCAAATAAAACTAAAGATACAGATTATACTGAAGTTTGTCCAATGAGACTAGGTACACCGTGGGAGTAAGCATTTCGTTTTTTATCAGCAACCAAACATCACGGGAATTCCACAAAGAAAACTAAAGATACACTGTATACTGAAGTTTGTCCGGTGAGATTAGGTACGCTATGAGAGTAAGTTCGCTGTGAGACTAAGTACACTGTGGGAGTAAGCATTTCGTTTTTTATCAGCAACCAAACATCAAAGAAAACTAAAGATACACTGTATACAGAAGTTTGTCCGGTGAGACTAGGTACGCTATGAGAGTAAGTTCGCTGTGAGACTAAGTACACTGTGAGAGTAAGCATTTCGTTTTTTATCAGCAACCAAACATCAAAGAAAACTAAAGATACACTGTATACAGAAGTTTGTCCGGTGAGACTAGGTACGCTATGAGAGTAAGTTCGCTGTGAGACTAAGTACACTGTGGGAGTAAGCATTTCGTTTTTTATCAGCAACCAAACATCAAAGAAAACTAAAGATACACTGTATACAGAAGTTTGTCCGGTGAGACTAGGTACGCTATGAGAGTAAGTTTGCTGTGAGACTAAGTACACTGTGAGAGTAAGCATTTCGTTTTTTATCAGCAACCAAACATCACGGGAATTCCACAAAGAAAACTAAAGATACACTGTATACAGAAGTTTGTCCGGTGAGACTAGGTACGCTATGAGAGTAAGTTCGCTGTGAGACTAAGTACACTGTGAGAGTAAGCATTTCGTTTTTTATCAGCAACCAAACATCACGGGAATTCCACAAAGAAAACTAAAGATACACTGTATACTGAAGTTTGTCCGGTGAGATTAGGTACGCTATGAGAGTAAGTTCGCTGTGAGACTAAGTACACTGTGGGAGTAAGCATTTCGTTTTTTATCAGCAACCAAACATCAAAGAAAACTAAAGATACACTGTATACAGAAGTTTGTCCGGTGAGACTAGGTACGCTATGAGAGTACGTTTGCTGTGAGACTAAGTACACTGTGAGAGTTAGCATTTAGTTTTTTATCAGCAACCAAACATCACGGGAATTCCACAAAGAAAACTAAAGATACACTGTATACAGAAGTTTGTCCGGTGAGACTAGGTACGCTATGAGAGTAAGTTCGCTGTGAGACTAAGTACACTGTGAGAGTAAGCATTTCGTTTTTTATCAGCAACCAAACATCACGGGAATTCCACAAAGAAAACTAAAGATACACTGTATACTGAAGTTTGTCCGGTGAGATTAGGTACGCTATGAGAGTAAGTTCGCTGTGAGACTAAGTACACTGTGAGAGTAAGCATTTCGTTTTATACCAGCAATAACGTATACGTAACAAAAATATTAAAACAAACAACAAAAGAGACACAAGGCATTACATATAAATATGAAGAAGATCACGCAAAGTCGCCGGTAATTTCGGTATTTAACCATTTGCAAATAACGGTCCACCCATGTCTTGTTGAATTATCATAATCAATGAATACGTTTTAGTATATTTACGAAAAAATGTATTTACTTAATTAAAATTTTTACTTGTCAAAAATTAGTATCTTTAATAATTTAAATTGCCAATTTCAACTCACAATAAAGTGTTTATCGGACTGACAAGAAGTGCTTTAAGGACTCCTACGTACATGTATCTTTAAATTTACGAAATGTTTACTGAATATATACGGGAGAAAAATATCATGTTTACTTATGTTTATTTATTTATTTTTTTAAAATTTTTTTATTGTTATTTTGGCATTCAGCATAACATATATACATTTCTACTTATTATCAACATAAAATCCATACAATATATAATAACATACAGATATAAATGATCACTAAGATTATAAAGCGAGACATAGTTAATATTAACAATTTTTCAAGAAATTATCTACAGCAAGGTTATGTTGAATGTTTAATGAGAGAGAGAGAGAGAGAGAGAGAGAGAGAGAGAGAGAGAGAGAGAGAGAGAGAGAGAGAGAGAGAGAGAGAATACACTCTTATCTTTTAATTCTAGTTTACAATGCCAGAAATTGGTCCCATATCTTTAAAAAATGTTCGTAGTCCCCTTTTTTTTGTTGCTATAGATTTTTGAACATTTATCATATCTTTAATAGTATTTTGATAGGCACTAAGAGACAATATTTTATTTAAGCATCTTGATTTAAAAATGAAATATTTGGTTTGTGTAATAATTAAATTTTTAACATTATTTAAAAAATTAATATTGTTTTTTCTTGAAAGATATTAATATATTGTTATTTAGGAACCATTCATCTATTAGATATAAAAAGTTCTGGACAACTTCACATTCCCAAAATAAATGGATAATAGTTTCTTCGTGCTGTTTACAAAACGTACAAAAGGAATCATTTCTTTGTTTTATTTTAAATAAAAGATCATCAGTACCAAGAATATTATGTACGATTCTATATTGGAACCAATGTAACTTGGTTCCTGCTAGAGGATTAGATATGTTTTTGTATATTCTGTTCCAGTTTTCATCTGTTAAATCGTTAAATAAGTTGTCCCACTTAAATCTTGAAGCTGGTTTACATGAGTTGTATTTTAGTATGTTATACATATCTTTTGATCCAAATTTACTTTTTAACAGTTTTTGGATGTTATTTGGAATAAATAGATAATGAACTTTTTTTCAGTTTTTTGGCAATTAATTTGCTTTAGCATTTGTTTTGTGGCATTTATTAGGGATAAATTAAGTTAATGAAGTTTAAATCACATTGGAAATTAGTATTAAGTTCGCCTCAAGAAAGAAAATTATTGTTATTATTAATTATATCATTTACATAATAAATGCCTTTAGAATACAGGTTTTTATAAAATGCTGAAATTTTCCCAACTTTTCTATTTGAGTAATACCATAGACAAAATTTCGCTGGTTCCATCCATTACATCTTATCATTTAAAATTTGTAAAATAGAAAAAAATAAAAATGTGAATTAATCAATAAATAAAAATAAAAATATATAAATAAATAACTAAATTAATTAAAATAAATAAATAAATAAGTAAATAAATAAAACAGAAAGGGATAGAAAGAGAGAGTAAGATAGACAGAAATCTTTCATTTGTTTATTAAACAGTCTTGGATTTATCTTGTTTATCAAAAATTCTTAATCAAGTGGGTCAGTTTGACCCTATGGGCGGTTTTAATGACCAAACACATGTCCTTGCATTACAAGTGTGAAGAGATTAACAGTAGCCACCAGACATTTGCCTCATTATAAAGCTGTCCTTGGAGAATTGTTATTCCGCTGTTTTACTTTAGCCGACGGGGGATCGATTGACCATTCTTAAGTTGTTATAATCTAAGACAATTTCTAAAGCCGACCAACGTGTGAGTAACGAAATCATGTGATAATTATTTCCGTGTATTGGTGTATATTGAAAAAGAACACGAGACACACACGAACCATTACCGTAGGCCTATTGTATTTTAAAAGTGGGCCGATATGTTAAGCTTTAAAATTCACACTGGAGATGGAATTAATTGCACTATTTACCAATATAGTTAATGATAAAGGTTTTCAAAGATTGTAAAATCCACACATTTATAAGCTTGATTGGACAATAAATGTTTCCGTTTCCTGAAATCCGACTGGCTTTACGTAAGGTTTTGAGGGTATACAACAATGCGAGTAAAATTAATTCTAATCGGGCGTCAAAACACAACAAAATTAAACAGCATTTGACCATATGTATTTATATAATAAAGTGGCCATGCGTGGCACAGAAGATCATTCTCATTCAAAGAATATCCAGACGTAATAAACAATTTCAGCAAAAATGTTTAATCTGTCTCTACAGGAAAGTTACTGCTTTAGTTTGGAATTCAGAATTGTATTATTTATACCATTAAGATTCGTCCTTGAGTTGTAAATTTGTTTGGTTTTCTATTACATACTAAACATCTAGAATATTTACCACACAAATAAACTGTTGTCGCTTGCCGAACTTCGGTAATCAGTGATAGACCATGGAGTTTCTATTATAACGCAATGAACATTTGCCGTTTGCCGAAGGTCGGTAATCAGCACAAGAGTTTATATTGTAACGCAATGAACTGTTGCAGCTTGCCGAAGGTTGGTAATCAGCACAAGAGTTTATATTGTAACGCAATGAACTGTTGCAGCTTGTCGAAGGTCGGTAATCAGCACAAGAATTTCTATTGTAACGCAATGAACTGTTGCCGATTGCCGAAGGTCGGTAATCAGCACAAGAGTTTATATTGTAACGCAATGAACTGTTGCCGCTTGCCGAAGGTCGGAGATTTTTTTCTTTGACTTCTTCAACCATCAGAACTAACCGCTTCGATTTAAGTGTGTTTTGGATGGGGCGTAAAACACCACAACTCCACTACACTTTATGCGTTTTAAGAGTATTTTTCTGGAATTCATTATATTAGTGCAATCCCATTCTTGAAATCTCAGAAGTCTGGCCAATGCAGATAGAACACTTATGTGAATATTTACATATAAATAATCTACTAGACCGATGTGATTTGATCTAAACGCAGACGGCAAACTTCGCTGTTTACTCAAATCAAATTGTTACAGTTTTACATATCTAATTATTTTGTTAGGTTGAAGTTAAGTTCTTAATCCGACTTAACCAACTTTGCTCACTAAAATAGCTTAGCATTTTAATACCTTCCATTGTTATCTTTTGTGCGACAGATAAGGATGTCCCGGGTAGGAGATAGCTTTAAGTCTTCTTACCGATTTATTTCATTCAAAATTTTTCTAATTTACACTGAGGGTTAAGAAACCCCATTTAAACTGTCAAAATACCCATCTTAACTAAAAAACAATGTTTTAATCCTTCATATGAGCACATAAGTGATTACGGTGGTTTAATTCAAGCTTAGAATTTTAATCTGGGATTAGAGGAAATAAAATAAAAATATCAAAGTAGTTTACGTACACTCATTCTAAGTTGTAAACATAAGAATTAGGTATTGGTTCGCTTTATTTGACGCCCAAAACAAAAACACATTACTAAGTTCTGAAACTAAGTTTGTAATTAATAAATTAACACACGCCTACATATTGCTGTGATCAGAATGAGTCAGTCAGTACAATTACCGGTGTTACATTTATTTGTATTTGACAATAATTTTTTGATAATAATTTTAATCTAACAAACGACATGATATAATCCAGTTATATTTTAGATATGAAAACGACAAATAAAAACTACATTGTTTTACACCAGCCACAAAAACACCACAACAAGTAAATAAGAAAAAGAAACAAATACTAGCATTAATATAGAAACGATCACTGAAAATCAGGTATCTGGCCGATCAGACAAGAGAGGAATGGATCAAATAATGGTATTTTACGCCACAGACAGCAATATTCTGTATTTGACACTGACGTGGTCAATTCTGGGATGGTTGAGAAAACCTGAATACCTATAGAAAATCATAAACCTTAGGCAAGGGAAACAGAAACTTTCTCACACTATGATCTGTCCCGAGTGCTATCCTAAATATTATATTATTTATTGTATATAATTTTTACATCCATTTGTAATGGCAAGTTTTACATGAGATGGATACTGGAAGCGTGCGATATGGTGAAAACATTTTCAAAGACAAAATGAATATATTCTTGATCTACAAAGCAAATACTAGCTATGTTGAATTCAATCAAAGAGTGTAGTGGAGTAATAGTGTTTTACGCCCCAGTGATGATTCTTTCACTTATTTCGAGGCGGTTAGTTCTGGGATGGTGGAGGAAACCGGAGTGCCCGGAGAAAACCAGCGACCTTCGGCAAGCGAACTGACAAACTTTCCAACACTAGGATCTGTCTCGAGTGGGATTCGAACCCAGACGGTGAGAGGCGCTATGACCCGTAAGCGCGCGCTTTAGACCACTCGGCCACCGAAGCCCCGAATACAATGAAAGAGAAAGATGATGCTGTTTAACCTATTTCCATTAAAATAATGAAACTCTATATGAAACGAAGACAAAAGGAAAAGAAAATGGAAAAAAATTCAAGTTGGTAATAAGATACTTTGAAATAAACAAATCGGACGTATTGTTAATTGCATGTCAAAGTGCAACATCTTATCTTTGAAATCAACATGTGTTCGAGTATTGATTTAGTATTACATATGGAGCTTACTTATAAGTTTGGAGACATTTTGCTCTGAGAAAATTGAACATTTAATTCTGCATACCAAAAAATAATGTAATTAACCATATGACCTACGTGACCAGTACATATGGTTTGTTTCTCAGTTAATTATCGCCCTTTTTGTGGTCTCCTGAGAGCCGTTATTTACCGCTGTTCAGTTTAAGAAATGTCTAGGAAAAATGGTCCTAATGACCGGTATGTAATCATTGGACACTATAGAAGCAATAAATAAACGTCCCCAGCAATCATACTGTGGTTATCGGGATTAAGTGTTTGAGTAAAGTACCGATAATTACCGGTGTGTCCAATAAAAGCCGCCGAGTCTGGGAAACAACAATACGACACTGTACAGATATAACTACATGTATACTGCATTAGTTAAATATATAATCTTACCCTATATTTTCTACAACCATCTCTGCAATTAAACACACTTAGACAAAACCCGCTAAAACAATGTGGTGTATACATACAGTTGAGGTTTAAGTAACAATATTATACATGTACATATATACCCAAAGTTTAATATCGGTTGTGTACTTCAACACTAAACAAATCTTCGACAAAATTGGTTTTCAGTAGCCTAAATATTATAGAAGTTAAAGACGTATATACTTACTTATGTTATTACATTACTTATGGAATTTTAATTCATAGGATCTTTTACAAACGTGGACAGAAGTACACGTGACCCCCCTTTGGAACCGTCTTAAGGAACTTCGGAATGGTATTTGTTAATCGGTTTGAAAACTTAAGTGGTTTAAAACAGAATAAAACGAACATTGCGTGTTAAATGGTTTTCTCAGAGGTGGTGGGATAATAAATTCTTTGACTCGTGTCTGTGTTACCCTATTGCACTAAAAACATTACCGGTCGACAGATAAAGCTGTCTCAAAACATTACCGGTCGACAGATAAACCTGTCTCAAAACATTACCGGTCGACAGATAAACCTGTCTCAAAACATTACCGGTCGACAGATAAACCTGTCTACTAACAAGTTATATGCATGTGTAAATGGTAAAGCCGTCCATTGATTTATCAGTGTTGTTCCAGTAGAAATGTTGTTCAGAAGTAATAACAAGCAAAACTTTTTAATCTGCATTTCCGGTGACAATGGAAAACAATTAAATTTTTATACAGAAACACAACAACAACAACAACAACAACACCTCCAATCAAACCAGAGATGATAAAGGTTCTGGTGGATATTCCGACACTTGTTGCTATGTTAAGTTTCAGACACTTTTTCTTTCTCTTTCATCTTAATCACTGTCCAGACTTTTTTGACACGGTTTTGTTAGTGGTCATTTAACTCACACGTAAGAGATATGAGACAGATTAAATCAAGTCCGTGCGCTTTTTCCCGCACAAGACGTATTTTTTGTACGATTTGAAAAATAACACACCATAATTTGTACACGATATAACATTGCGGGTAACACCACGCCGCGGCAATTTTATATGTACACGTGCTTACTGAGACTTCCGGAGCACCTAGACTCACGTCTACTGCTACTGTTTAATGTATTTGCGTGTTTGTTGGTTCTAATGATCAATCACAAGGAAATTTAATTCGGTCAATTACGTTTATACTGACACAGAATATCTAAATGTTACAGTTTCTATAATTGGTCAATTATTTTACGGAAATACACATTTTTAATAGTTCAGCATCTGGCGTCACATTTAACATTTGAATGTCACAACAGTTATTTTATTAAAGACAAACAAATGAGACGAGAACACTCGTGACATGAGATCGTTTTAACTGCATATCACCAATATGTAATCAATGAATTTATTACACGACATCCGGGCGTTAACTGCTGACCGACCACATGTACCATTATCACTGTTCTACCGAAATTAGCGCTTAATTAAACGTCATTATTTTGTAAAAGTTTTGTCGATTTACAAACCACTGGACTAAGATAGTATCTGCAATACACTGTATATGTATAAAACACACTGAAAAACGAACATTGAAAGTTAAATGACATTTCCTATTAGTTATTGTTATGTTAATATCACACAGGGCTTTATTAGCATGTCAGCCGTCATTTAGATGTAATTATATTCCTTTTAGCAGCATGGCCGATATCCCTACTGTGTCTCTGCTAGAATATACTGTAATAAATGCTAATTCAGTCAAAATTTAAAAAAACACATGTTTGTTTTTTAATTAATTTTTTTTGATTTATTGATATATACGGGCAAATATTACTTTATTATTCAATGAATGCTGAAAATAGATCTTAGCATAACTGGAGATGGGTATTTTTTATACTGTAAACGAGGTTATTAATTTTGATTAATTTTCCCGTACATCAATGCGAAATTGATCCTTTTCAGTCACTAATACAGCTAAATTGGAACATTATAATAGGTTTATACGTTAACACGTGACATTTTCATCAGAAAGAACCATTTAATATCGATGACTTTTTACTATTAAACTTTAACATAATAGGGCAGTGGACTTTGAATTATTAAACTCTGGTATTTAAATCTATTAAGTCGAACGAGTTGATTCGGTGTTTGCTTTTCACTTGCATTTGTTATTACATTATCCCCCTTTTTGTAATGATATGCATACTGCGTTTGCAGTTTTACGTAAAACAAATTTTTGGGCCTGCAAGTATAGCTTTAGCGTCAAAGCAGTGACCGTCTGAAACCCGGAAGTGGAACGGATAGAACCCTTTATTAAATCCCAATGAGAGAATTAATTTGAACAACATTCGTATCATCGTGATCTACGACGATTTACATCCTTTATGCAGAATATGATATTTTAGCGAAATTCTGGTGCGATAGCAAATTCGAGCAGCTCAGTTGATTTGGTTCAGGAGCAAATTAAATGCTCAAAATATCTGTGTTTGCAAGAATGCAGTTTGAGTCCAGCACCATAAGATCAAATGTCATTTAGGTTGATGATGGTTAAAAAACTTTTTAACAACAAAACAAATGCCGTTAAGTGGCAGTAATTTTTGCAGAATAATTTGTAGCTTTAATTGTAAAAATTGCACCTTACAAATGGATTCAATGTGGGATCCCTTTAAACCATTTGCAATACTGTGAAATAATTCATTTTGACATTGTCTTATAATCGTGGCTCTTAAATAAAATTTCATAAGGTGATAAATTCGTGATTAGTGGTACAGTTAAATTATCTTCGTTAATATATTTTGCTCACATGTACATTTGTACATTCGAAAGAAACGAAAATTTGGACACCACGAAATTAATGGATTAACACACACACACACACACACACATTGCTTGTTATCAAAGGGGCTTCGTATACGTATATAATGAATCTTCATGCCTTCAGATCAATACGTCTCGAGTTTTGCGAGCTTATGTTTTGTTTCTAAGTTGATTATAAATATTCTTTTTCGCCGGTTTGTCATTTTCAGAGCTTTTAGTGAAACATAATTTCCCTGCGTTAGATATATTTACCATAATGATATGTAAATAACATGGAAAGTGTATTTATCGTTAATCTTCCCACGTGTAATTCTTCCTTTTTATAAATTTAAAAATTGTATTTGCTGTGGTTTTTATCCAGAATGTAGTGGGTATAACCGTAGGGAATCCATTTCACTATTTGTAAGGAACCCAGTCGTGTATGAAATGAGTTGAAGAGCTAGACAATGAAGAGGGCAAATGTTACAATGTATAGTTATTTTACATCTTATCTATAAATATCAGTTTTGTGTATTTGTGAAACAGACCATTGTAGAAGCTCTATTCAAATTTCTTATAAGTAAATTTTATGTGAAAGGGTAGAGTAATGAAGGCTGGAGGTTATATCAGAAGATAGGTGATACTGAATTGTAGGAAATAAAAGGATTGGATATCTAAAACCACACATGGATGCTATTTTACTCGCGGATATCACCGGGTACCTGTCCCCTATAATAACTCAAACAAACATTGGATAATATAAAGAAAACGTCGAGTAAACTGTAATAGAATATTACAGGATTTAGAAATTACTAATTAAATACAACATAACGCGAGAGTTTTAGGTGAAAATTCTAGATTTTATACTTACTGAAAATAATATCATAATAAATGTATTAATAAAACCAAAATTACGGAGGGTATCTCCTTAAACGTTTTTTATACGAGGAATTTCTTATTACTTTGATAATTTTTATTTGTGTTAAAGGAAAGTTTTGTTTTCAATAAAATCAAACAGTTTAAATGTAAATCACATTTTCTTTAGTCATTGTATTAAATAAAATTAAAGTGACTGGTCATTGCCGGTTTTCTAGCCGCGGTTGGCTGTAATAATTCTGATAAACATACTCTGTGACTCGTTGACAAATTGTGTGGATTAACATGAATGTTTAATTATTTAAAAAAAATCTCGAATTAAATTCCTATAAAACCTTTAAAAGTGTGTGTGTGTGTGTGTGTGTGTGTGTGTGATTTTTTTTGTTTTAACGTGACATTCATTTTTTGTTCTTGGTTACATTGGCAGTTGCCGAGTGTGTTTTCTTATTGTCTATTCCTACCGTGAACCCCGTTTTATTTGTCATAGATGGGTATTACGACTTCGGGAATATCGTTCTGGTCAGATTGTTTTCATGAGATAAGAAATTGATAGGATGTAGTGGCGTTATGGTGAGTTAATGATAGTTATTTTCAAGAGCAGTCGGGTGGAAATAAACATACAGTAACAGCGATAAAGAATTTAGTAATCCGTGCATTGTCAAAAGATACGTTTCCTAGCTGGATACTATAAAATCCCTCGTGTTGTATAATTAAAATGAAAATTAAGAATCAAACAATCTACGTCACATTGGTGTGTTCTTGACAGTTATCATATACCTGTCTGTTCTAAAAATATTTAAAAGGTTGAAGTTAAATTATCCAAGTTTTCGGTCCGGAATAGATTTAAAACAAACGAAAAAGATTTGTGACGAATTGCTGAAATACCTTAAACAGGCATTGTTATTTATCATTTCAAATACAGAGAATATGTACAACTTGTAGTGTTCAAAATATGCCAAGATTATGTCTAAAATCTTTGACCAGCCAACAATTCAAAATGTCTAAAACGTTCAGTTTTGACAGAAACAGAACTTTATGGCCAAAGAAAAGATTGTATTAAAAAATAGATATTTGCTGTAAACATAACACCCAAATAAGTATCAAGTTATCTCTCTCTCTCTCTCTCTCTCTCTCTCTCTCTCTCTCTCTCTCTCTCTCTCTCACACACACACACACACACACACACACACACACACACACTGGTCTTCCGATTGAACTAAATCACTAGAATTCTTCAGTTTTATTTGCACATACCAGTTGATGTATGAAAATAAGTTCTACAAACTGTTTACAAATAAATAATTAAAAAATAACCACACGACACATTAAAACAACATTTGATAGTAAGATTAGGCCGTTCCTGCTATAAACAAACAAAATGTCAAATAAATATGTCCAAAAGATGTCCAGTTCAGGACTCAAGGATGGTCAGTTAAGATTTGTTTATCAACAATTCAATGTCGCGCTAGTCACAAGGAACGAAAATATTTTCCATGTTTTAGGTCTGTGTAAACATCATTGATGGAATTTCTTATGGTCATTTCATAGTATGATCATAATGGCCACTTTAAACTGACCATTTATTAACATAATGTTGATATTAAACTTTAAAACCTTATCTGAAAAGGTCAACAAGACCTTGTTGTAGATTTACACACGCAAACACACACATGCACACACACCTAATAAAAACGATTGTATGACTCAAAATGTTTTTATTCAAAATGAAAGAAAGCGACATATGGTTATAAACATTGACTTAACAACAGTGAATAACATCCAACAACAGTGAATAACATCCAACAACAGTGAATAACATCCAACAACAGTGAAAAACAACCAACAACAATGAATAACATCCAACAACAGTGAATAACAACCAACAACAGTGAATAACATCCAACAACAGTGAATAACATCAAACAACAGTGAAGAACAACCAACAACAGTGAATAACATCCAACAACAGTGAATAACATCTAACAACAGTGAATAACATCCAACAACAGTGAATAACATCCAACAACAGTGAATAACATCCAACAACAGTGAAGAACAACCAACAACAGCGAATAACACCCAACAACAGTGAATAACATCCAACAACAGCGAAGAACAACCAACAACAGTGAATAACATCCAACAACAGTGAATAACATCCAACAACAGTGAATACATCTAAATGAACAACAAACCATGGAAAGGAAATACTTTTTTAGACCCATTGCACAAAATACGAACCTAACGACAACATTTTAATGTTGTCATTGCTATTTTTGGGTGTCAAAATGGCATCGTCAATGTTTTTTTAGAGCATGATTAATGGAATAAAAACTGAAGACAAAATTTAACACCCAAGGGAACTTAACACTCCTGATCCCCGGTCTGGTAATAAGTGTTGTTTACCAATGGTAGTATAGGACTACCTATAATTTTAACACTCCTTGGAAGTTTGTTACCACATTTTTTGGTAAAAGTTACATCTTTGCCAAGTGTTTTAAATAGCCCACCAGTTTGTAATATTGAAACATGATATAGACGTTTTGAAATGGCTTACGAAACACACGACGAATATCAAAACTTTTATTTACAGATTGTCTCCGAAAAACGTTCAATTATATTACAGCTTGAATGATGCAGGTTTGTTTAGGAATGTTACATTACATATTCTGATCTCAGTTTCTTTGAAATAATCTACGGTTTAGTAGCTAAACATTTTGGGGGCAGCGTTAATAACGAGACAAAACGTTAGCGACTAATTATAAACGTATGACAAAATTGTTATAAAGAAAAAATCCTTCATAGTCTGGGAAACCATCCGGCAATAATAAAAAAACTCGCGTGTTTTGATGCTATTTGTGAATTTATAATTACGAAAATTAAAAGTGTATCTTTATGACACCGTAAGACTTTTATCTGATGGAGTAAAATAATAATAATTTTATGAAATTTGAGACCGCATGTTTGTGTGACCATGCGTGTTCGTCTCCCACAATGGCCCTATAAGACAATTTGTATTTTAAAGATAATTATCTTGACTTTTGTATATCTTTAAACTATTTTTATCTTGTCCTAACATTATTATAATGAATAGTTATACATCTACCAATTTTAAAACCGTGTACCTCGAGCATATACCAGGTTAATAAAATAAAAATGTACTATTTTCGTACCAGTCGGGTTGGTGATGCAAGTAAAATGGGTAAATTTTTATGATAGTAAGGTGAATATTTTAAAGCTCTGATAACAGATAAGATAGAAGATGGCATTATATTTCAGATATTTTAAAATCTTATCACATACGAATTTGAATGTCAATTTTATTTCATATCATTTTATGACAATAAGTTTGAATTATGGCTCTGCCAAACGCGAATTACCATATATGCAGGTATCTTATTAAAAATTTAATTAAAAAGAATAAACAAATCATTTTTCTTTTTCGAAATTCCAACTTCCTGTTTTACTAGGCGGTTTAGGACCAAACGAATAGTAATTAAACTTTAGTTCCTATAAAATTTGAAATTTTATCTTTCATTCTTATTTGAAATTGGAGAACTTGTCAGTTTTGAATGGTGCCTATGGGAAGAATTAACTCATGACCGTGATGACATTGACATCACGCACGCATAATGAATAATTACTTTTACAGAATGTCCGAATGTTGTCTGCGCATCCTAGCATCATAATTCAATAACAATTGACATGGAAAATTCACAATTATAGTTCAAGGACGGATTTCCCAGAAAATCACCAATTAATGAAATTTAATCAAAACTGTCGCGGCATATGTGTTGATTTCTTTTGAAAAAAAACCGACGGTAAATGTATTTAATATGCAAATGAATTTATAATTATAGAAATTAAATTCGGTTGTTTTCCTAGGCTATAGAGGACTTTTCATATGGAAACATGAAATTTTATGTCTCTGATTTCAGTGATATTTTTACAGCTTAATAATACTAAGACGTACTTGACAATAGCCAAAGCAACCATATACAAGCTACTGCAACAAGAAACAATACTGAGAATACAGTCGGAGACGGATAGCTAGTAACCCCCCCCCCCCCCCCCGAACAACCCAAGCCATGGTATAACGACCTATTTCCACGGATGAGTGGAGGAATGGTGTTTTAGGCATCTTGTACAGGATCTTGTATCGAGGCGCTCAGTTCTGTGATGGTGGAGGAACCCGGAGTGCCTTTAAAATTACCAACCCTGCGGTAACGAGCTTTCTTCTGCTAGGATCTAACCGTACTTCCCGTTTTAGTCCCTCACTGTACTTTTACTTAAATCGGTAAAGTCAGTCAAGAACAATGTTGATATATTCTGCAGTACAACGTACCCCGATTCCTTGACTTTTGGTCATTTATTTAAGTTCTTTTATTTCAATTTAGTTGTCAAACTATACATTACAAAGTTGTTAATGAACTAAGCTACTGTCTTGTGTTGGTTTTCATTATAATAATGCAATAAAAACAACATAGGACACAGTATGAGGTTGTTTACCTCGGAGAGAGAGAGAGAGAGAGAGAGAGAGAGAGAGAGAGAGAGCATTCAGTGTTCATTGTTGGCACTGTATCAAATCCCCCGAGTTGATTATAAGGTAGAATTGTCACCTATGACGTTTAAAGTGTATAGAGCTAATTGATTCTTATTTCCAACAAAGAATATATGCTTATTCTTAAGTGTTTGGTAAACTTTAGTAAATCTTGAGTGAAATCAGACATATAAAGGATACTTTTTGTGACAAACGAGTACTTTTAATTTGATCAAATATTAACATAGCTGAATAAAGATGACGTAAGTCACTGATACTCACATGTAAAACTACGCAATATTTGTTCAGTACTTACACAGTCTTTAATGTAACACAAGGTCACTAAATAAATATATTTTTACTATGTCCAGCTTAACAAACATAACGGACAGCCCCACTTAATTTAGATCAAAGACCGGCCGTTTATGTAGAGTAATATTTTTAGTATACAAGGTTTTAACTTTTTAATATCCGTGACAAATTCGAGATTATCCTAAAAACTGACTTAAGGAATTACACACAGGAAGAAATAAAGTAAAATACAAATATTAAATCAAATGTTATAATTAAGAGGGTGGGATCTGGTCAAATCTTTACATTGTTAACAAGCTCATGTAATACCTCCCAAAATGAACAAATATTATTATAAAATATAGTAATCTTATATTGTCATTTACAGAAAAAAACTTCTTAAGTGTGGGGATAATATTTCATTTCTATTAAGACAGGCTTTATAATTTCGTTTGATGTAAGGGGTTTGATATTTTTCGTTTTGTTTGCGAATTTTATTAAGTTCTATATGCATTTATTTATTTAGGAGAGGATTTTAAAAAAAGACGAATTTCTCACATAACCGCACACACGTATTAACTTATTATTGTTTTCATATTGCAGTCTCGGTGGCCAGGTGGTGTAAAGCGCGCGCTTACTGTGAGACGCCATTCTTTGTTGTTTTAGTAGTTTCAAAGTTCCAGTTACAGCTAATTTCTCAATATCATTCTTTTTTAGTCGTGCTGTACAGTAACCAGCCGAGATGTTAAAACCACCAAGTTACCAATTTGATTATTAGTAGGAAGAATAAAGAGTACATTATCAGTCTGCCTGAAAGATCGTTAATTTTAGAATCAATTTAGATCATTTTAGATGCCTCTCAATCCCCAGGGACCGATTTATCACGTTGGTCAGTTATGGCATGCTACATACAAATCCTTGTTGCAGTTGCCCTGATACATCGGTTATAATTTGTCAATCTGCCAGATTTTGTTGTACGTGGTATATATTGTCGATGGATTACCTTATTGATACACAGAACGTTGAAATATGTGAATACATACTTCTTACATAGTGTAACTGTCTATTATATTTGGTGGAATTATTATTGTTCTTAGGAAAACTATAACTTTGCAAAAAATATTTTTAAAAAAATGAATATTTCTTCTTCGGATATTTTTACAAGAACCTCAATTTAAAATTTGAAACAGGAAAGAAAACTTATAGCTTACAAAATCATTCTGATACGTTTGATTGGGAGTTCGATACAAGTAACTATTGAATTCAGCCTTGCTTGAATTTATTAACTACCTTTACCAGAAATCTGGGTACATATACGATAGGCTAAGACATCGGAATGTAAGTATTCCTTTGGTTTGGGCCAAAAGTAGGTAGCTTTCTTCCGAAACTCCGAATTCCTCCATAATTACAGAAATGGCTGTTTCGATATAAGTAAATGAATCTTGACTTTGGCGTAAAACACCGTTGATCTACTTAACTTTACTCCATTAGTTTGTTTTTATGTAATCTTAACACGTGTATTTTATTGTTTAGGTATTGACTTCACAAATTTGTTAGTTTTGAGAGATTAGAGTCTGGATTACATCACAACTTTAATTCGCTTGGAAAGGTGCATTTATCTAATGAAGTTAACTTTTTCATATATATATATATATATATATATATATATATATATATATATATATATATATATATATATATATATCTATAAATCTTGAGAGAGAGAGAGAGAGAGAGAGAGAGAGAGAGAGAGAGAGAGAGAGAGAGGTTATACTAGTATAATATCATTTTTTTCAATACCAAACAAAGCAATAGCAGGCTTTGAAAGGACGTACAAACACAAAAGCGAATATAATATTGCCAAATGCACAATGTCAATAATTATTATGAAAAGCAAATAATGTTCCTATGACACTTGTGAAAGAGAATATATACGAAAACGTGCATAGGTGCATTATCATATTGCATATGTTCTGAATGCACCACTATTTAATACAAAGACGGGGCAAAAAAGGCCAGAATCTGATATTTTCAATTGTGTCTTCAGTTTTACAGCAAGTTTTAAAACAATTACCAAAATTAAGAGATTTAGAAAGACAATTGTTGGATAAAAAACTAGAACTCTAGAAAGAATGGGATAATGGTTAAGTTGAAACCAGAGTTTTAGACATAATTAGAAAATTGGTATCAAAATTAATACTATATTGTTTCAAAGCAAGGATAATTTTGTCACATATACACGTGGAAATACAAATAATTGTGTTGCATTTTATAATCAATTTTCATACCGACTTAGAAATAATCAAGAACACGGAATGTTTCAGTCAGATGTTATCTCAAAGAACATTGTTCTTACACATATGATTAAATATAATTAAACACCAAGATTTATTTAATGGACGATAAATTTTCAAATGTAGGTGAAAATGACACCTGTATGGAGGTGTCGGGTATCTTATTTTTATTTACATTTTAACTTATCCATTATCCAGCTAAAACATTTAACAGGTAGAATGTTGGTTCCTGGCATGCGATGTTGAAATTGAAGATACCAGTGCTCAATAACAATTGGGTCGAATTGTACATAGGTACATTATCAATTTAAAAGAAAACAAGAGATCTAAAAAGTAGTGAAAAAAGTAAATAATTATCGGGTATACTTGTGGTTTATGTAAATGTAATATCATTTATCAGAATTACCTGGACATTAAATCAGGGGGTAGATATCAAATGGTTATATATTGATTGTTTTTAATGTGTTTACGTGGAATCACCTTTCTACACCAAATACAGATTTATAAACATCTTTTGTAATCTTCTGTTGTATAAGTTTAGATGTTGTCATACTGGAAACGCAAATCTAACATTACAAGGGCATAAAGTTCATATACATCGCAATATATGTATAATTAAAAAATGAACAAATTCTACGGGCTTCATCAATATCGTTAGATATCGTGGTGCACCTTTTTTAAGTTTAAAATGGGCTCTTAAGAAACAATATGTAGTTAAGTATATATTAAAAAAACTTGTGTCCACAGAACAGCAGTGAATGTAGCATACAATGTTTTAAATGTTGTTCAATCTTATTCTCACAAAACATGAAGTTATCTTTAAAGGGAGAGTAGAAGGTAACCAACGGGACGAAGTAAAGATGCGGACATAGCAACACACACACACACACACACACACACACACACACACACACACACACACACAACACACACACACACACACACACACACACACGCGCGTAACAACAGCAACTACACGTTCGGGTGTAGAATTCGGGTTCTGTAAAAAGACTTGCAGAGAAAAATAAACTTTCTGGGCATAATAAGCGGGAAGTATGTCCGATGAAAGAACAATGCAAAAGGTCAAAAACATACCAATCAGAGTCGCGTAAAATCCACAAAGAGAACACGAGATCCTAAAATACAAAGTCCAGAGACTAGACAATGTTACCGCAAACAGTTACAAGAGTTGTAATTGAACAGTTTGTCATAAATAAGTCCAAAAACCGCGGGGGCATTGGCTTCTGATGAAGAATTAAATCTCGCATATTTAATAAGTCTCGAGTTCAAATAACAGTTATCGGACAAAAATAAACTAGTTCAATAATTGTTACCTGAAAATTAAATCACCTGTAGTGGGCTATTACGCGATTAAAAGTCACTTCAAGTCAACAAATGGCAAAACTCAAATTAAACCAGGTATATTAAAGCCTTTATTCAAAACTAAATGACATGATATAAGTCCCAATTATAACTTTAAACATGGGTTATGAGGTAGAAAAGGATTTGTTCTTTGTGTGGAAACAGACATTTATTTTAATTCTCTAACCAAAATGGGTGAAGTGGAGTTTGAAATTAGAATTTAAATGCTTGAAAATGATATTTTAAAGTTTTAACAAACAAGTTTCAAATTCAGTTAGATAGTTTTATACCTATGCACGGTGTGTTATTAACGCGAATACATAGTCTCCTGTCAGTCTGTTTATCTGTTTGCACATTAAAAAAAAAAAAAAAAAAAAAAAAAAAAAAAAAAAAAAAAAAAAAAAAAACCTTTAGATTGTTATTGATCATTTACTCTCTTATTTTAAGTACCGCTAAGTCCAGGTTTTGAAGTATCAAAAACTAAAACCGAGGGAATGTCATGAAAAATTATTTAAAAACAAAATGATGTTTACTATTTGTAATTTGTTCTGGTTTTATTTGGTGGCTCTTGCATGTGGCTTCCTGTTGTGATGTATTTTTGAGTCTAGATAGACAGTTATATTGGCTTTTTAGTGGCTACTTGTTGTGGTGAGATTTGGTTGCTCTGGCTAGTGGTTACTTATGGTGCATTTTAGTGTCTGGCTAGTGGTCATTAGTTTCAGTATTTTTTGGTGGTAATGACAAGTGACTATTGATTTTGGTGTTATTTGGTGGCACTGTCCAGAAATTACTAGTTGTTGTGTTATATGGTGGTAATGACTAATGGCTATACGTTGTAGCGTTATTTGGTGGTAATGACTAGTGGCTATACGTTGTGGCGTTATTTGGTGGTAATGACCAGTGGCTATACGTTGTGGCGTTATTTGGTGGTAATGACCAGTGGCTGTACGTTGTAACGTTATTTGGCGGTAATGACTAGTTGCTATTAGTTGTGGCATTATTTGGTGGTAATGACAAGTGGCTATTAGTCGTGATGTTATTTGGTGGCACTGTCCGGCAATTATTAGTTGTGGTGTTATTTTGGTCATTGGCTATGGTGTAGTTTGTAGTCTGGCTAGTGGCTATTATTTGTGACGTTGTTTTGTGGCTATGGTTGGTGGCTGTTGTCGAGCACATTCTTAAAGGACTCTGAATATTTTTATTGTTATCATGTGCGTTATAAAATTGTATTTATTATTTCATATAATAATCTATAAGAATCACATGATGTTGCAATATATAAGGAAAGTGGTGAGATTGTTTAATTTGATATAAATCATTTCAATAAAGCTGTACTCAATGATCTTACCACTCATTGACCAAACCCAAAACGCAGTATAGTCTTCTCCAAGGAAGAGTGGTCAAAATTTTAAATAACTTGTGAAGTAAATAAATTTATCATTTTACGGTATGACTAAAGAAATATCAAATCATTTGAAATTATTTTATTGATTTACACCCAACTATAAAAATTATTAAATTCTGAATGACCCACCTTAATTGTTTACCTCATAATGCACGTGTATTTAAGATGCGTAACAGATAACGGTGTGGCATACTACGACGAAGTTAACATGTATAACTCATTACAAACAAGGTGTTCATTCTCCCAGCAATTACAATCTAATGCCACAAATTCTTCATTCAAGGCCAATAAACTTTTAATATATGTAAATCGGTGTAAATTTATTGAAATAGTTACCTGTATAACTGCGGGGCTTCATACCTTTTAAATTTAAATTTAATTACGGAACTTTAGATTCAGTTTTAGTGTAAATAGCAAATAATCAGTAATTGTGTTGGTGTTAGAAGATAAAGTACACCATGCATCAACGGGGCTGAATTTATAATAATAATAATAATAAAATAATAATAATATAATGATGATGATTATAAGCCCTCTTGGACAATATAGGTAAACTTTACCTCAGGTAGTTGCAGGTAAAAACTAGTACTTTAGCTGGTGGTCATTAGATTCACTGTCGATCCAAAGCCGGGAGTTGTCAAGATGTTCACCCAATATACGTTAACTATACATATTTATTATCTCAATGGCTAAATTAAAGTATATAGACTGTTTTTTTCTATTTTGAATGTCATCTTGATTGTAAACACATATATTTGTCACTTGGACTACATAAAACGGTAAAAACATCATGCAAATGGACACAACAAATCTACAATACGGAACAGAATCTTCTGCTTAAAGAACCAATAAAAGTAAGCAAATGATTGAAACATATGAAACATATTGGTACTAAAGAATAAATAATGTTGTTAACCATTGTACATATAACATTGGATTTTGTATTGGGAAATGTTATTCCATAGCTTTAGCAAGTAGAAGAATCAATTCACGAAACGCTTGGTGGCGTGATTATATATGCTTGATGTGTATACATGGTTCATTCATATGTGTACGCATTCGTCGTTCAGATGTGTATACATGTACATGGGTCATTCAGATGTGTATACATGTGTCATTCAGATGGGCATACATGGAACATTCATATGGGTAGACATGGAGAGGTGTATACATGGGTCATTCAGATGGGCAAAAATGGGTCAGCATGGGTCACTCAGATGGATATACATGGAGAGGTGTATACAGGGAAAATTTAGATCTGTAGACATGTGGCATTCACGTCTTCTATCCTTTTGTACCTCCCTCCATCCATTAAACTTAATATAATTTCTTTTGAAAATTTATTTATCGTTGAGATACTTTTAATGATTTGATCCTCTCGTTTTTTCTGTTTCAGTCCAGTTTAATATCTTGTACAAATAGATTCCCTTTCCCTGCGAGTTAGCAATTCAAGGTTTAAGACATACGTGGATTGGATTTTTATTTTTTATTTTGGGGGTTGTTTCCTGTAAAATTATAGTTGGACTAATTATAAAAGTATTGGGCAAAGTAACTAAGCTTTGGTACACTGAACTGCAGAATGACATCAATGTGATGTTATTTGTATTAGTACCAATCAGGTAGAAGTCTATATAGAGAAAAATAAACTTACAACTTTGTACAACTAGGTCTTAAAATTGCAAAGCAGTGAGTGAATAACACCTTCACAATATATAGCAAAAAGAAGAAAAAAATCGGTCCTTATACATAATGTTTGTCCATTGTGAACTTTAATTCACATACAGTTGTTTATTTAAGACATGTAGATAATCAATAATCTTACCGCCTACCAGCAACTTACAAGTACCTTACTCGGAGGCCTTAATTGGTGGAGTTCTCCACTAAATGCATTATAATCAAACAATATTGCAATGAGGATTAACTGTTTACAGATTAATATAATAGACGAATATCCAATAAAACAAGAATTAACAAAAAACTTATACCAGGTGCGAGATTTTTACAGGAAAAATATTTGTAAAAAGAAAAAAAATCAATTGATTCAACCTTACAAAGTTCACTTTAATTGTAAAACCGTCAAAATCTTCAAACCAAGTCAAACAGTGACTGATTGAACACTTTACATTAATCAAACAATATCGTTTTCAAATGATTAAATTATTGTAAAGTTAGCAGATAATGTTAAAAAAAAATCTCCCCTACAATGAGCAACTACCCATCATGACAGAATGAAAATACCTGTACAGTTGTGATATTAAAGGTAAAGGAAATATGGACAATGTATAAAAAAGTAAATAAAGTACATATAATAGAAACATTGATCATGAGAAGCTTCCATGTCCAATTACCTCATGGTCAAGTACTTCACAAATATGATCTTTATCAATCATTATATTTACACAAAAACTTTAAATCATTGAATATCTTTTAATTTAAACCAGTGAAAGCTGGCAATTAAGCGAAATGTCACAATCATCAGTGTTTCAAACTACATTGTATATCAATGCTTTACTTCTTGCGTATAATGAATCTATATAAATGTGATTTGATTTTTTAAGGTTTAAACCCTCAATGAGATTCACTATCACACCAAAGAGTACTTCAATATAATTGGTATAGCTCATTTATTTAGTTGCAAATAAATATTTCATGAGTTACAGGAAAATGCTTTCAAAAAGAAGTTAGAAAGCTCTTAATTTGTTTCATATTAAAATGGTAGATAATTACCTTACAGTTACTGAGCAGTGGTGTACTTTTAAATAACTTTTTGTTCAGAAGTTCAAAAATAAGAACCAAGTAAGTATTGTTATTTGAAGTAGTAAGAACAACTTGTTATAATAATTAATATTTTTATGTGAGCAAGTGCACCAAACCAAAGTGTATATACTTTATGTATTCAAGGAAAGTTTCTTGTTTAAATATATTTAGTAACATAGTTCTTCTATCTAGTATAGGGCCTGTAATTCTCGTCATGTGGCCGGCGTCCATCTTACATAGAGTATGCAAGTCTTGTCATGTGACCGGCGTCAGTTGAACGATAGTCTACAAGTCTCATTATTTGACCAGCGTCAGTCTGACAATAGTCTACAAGTCTTGTCATGTGATCGGCGACCATCTAACAATTGTCTACAACTCTTGTCGTGTGACGAGCGTCTATTTAACAATAGTCTACAAGTATTGTCATGTGATCGGCGACCATCTAACAATTGTCTACAACTCTTGTCGTGTGACGAGCGTCTATTTAACAATAGTCTACAAGTCTTGTCATGTGATCGGCGACCATCTAACAATTGTCTACAACTCTTGTCGTGTGACGAGCGTCTATTTAACAATAGTCTACAAGTATTGTCATGTGATCGGCGACCATCTAACAATTGTCTACAACTCTTGTCGTGTGACGAGCGTCTATTTAACAATAGTCTACAAGTATTGTCATGTGATCGGCGACCATCTAACAATTGTCTACAACTCTTGTCGTGTGACGAGCGTCTATTTAACAATAGTCTACAAGTATTGTCTTTTGATCGACATTAATCTAAAAATACTCCATAAGTCATGTTATTTGACCGGTGTCAGTCTAACGATAGTCTACAAGTCTTGTCATGTGACTGGTCTCAATCTAAAAATAGTCTACAAGTCTTGTCATGTGACCAGCGTCTTCTAAAACAGTTTACAGGTCGTGTCATGTCACCAGCGTCTATCTAACAAAAGTGTACAAGTCTTCTCATGTGACCGGTCTCAACCTAAAATAGTCTACATGTATTGTCATGTGACCGGCGTCTATCTTATAATAGTGTACAAGTCTTCTCATGTGACCAGTCTCAACCTTAAAATAGTGTACATGTATTGTCATGTGACCGGCGTCTATCTTATAATAGTGTACAATGTGACCAGTCTCAACCTAAAACAGTCTACATGTATTGTCATGTGACCGGCGTCTATCTTATAATAGTGTACAAGTCTTCTCATGTGACCGGTCTCAACCTTAAAATAGTCTACAGGTCTTGTCATGTGACCGGCGTCCATCTTATAATAGTGTACAAAGTCTTCTCATGTGACCGGTCTCAACCTAAAAATGGTCTACAAGTCTTGTGTACAATGTGACCAGTCTCAACCTAAAACAGTCTACATGTATTGTCATGTGACCGGCGTCTATCTTATAATAGTGTACAAGTCTTCTCATGTGACCGGTGTCAATCTGAAAATGATCTACAGGTACTGTCATGTGACCGGCGTCTATCTTACAACAGTGTACAAGTCTTCTCATGTGACCAGAAAGTCTCGTGATGTGACCGGCGTAAATCTGTGATTTACACCTACAAAGAAAATGGACATACTTAAAAACGACGTCACATGATAAAGGACACGTCTTTTGGGCGTAAATGATTAAATTTCGTTTACGAGGTCAAACGGCTAGAGAAAAACTCTGTTTTTTAAGCAAGTTTTATTGTTATATTACCATTCTTTATCACATTAAATCAAAAGTTATATTGTAATGTTTAAATCCGTATTTTAACATTTATAAAAAGTTAATCAATATTGCTAGAAAAGTATAATCACAAAGTTTCTTCTCTAATATTAGTATTCACAACAAAAATAATCCTACATGTGTCATCCCCACCTACTATCACAAACTAAGGAGTTAAAAGGTTTGTGGTTTTGAATGTTAAGTGTTTTAACTGTCGATTGATTATTGATTACTTTCATCTTGGGTCTATCTGAGTAACACCACTCAATATTAAGTCTATCTCAGTAACACCACTCAATATTAAGTCTATCTGAGTATCAACACTCAATCTTTAGTCTATTTGAGTATCACCATTTCATCTTGAGTATGTCTGGGTATCACCACGTCATTTTGGGTCTATCTGAGTAACACCACTCAATCTTTAGTCTATTTGAGTATCACCATTTCATCTTGAGTATGTCTGAGTATCACCACGTCATTTTGGGTCTATCTGAGTAACACCACTCAATCTTTAGTCAATTTGAGTATCACCATTTTATCTTGAGTATGTCTGAGTATCACCACGTCATTTTGGGTCTATCTGAGTAACACCACTCAATCTTTAGTCTTTCTGAGTATTACCACTCAATCTTTAGTCTATTTGAGTATCACCACTCCACCTTGAGTATGTCTGGGTATCACCACGTCATTTTGGGTCTATCTGAGTAACACCACTCAATCTTTAGTCTATTTGAGTATCACCATTTCATCTTGAGTATGTCTGAGTATCACCACGTCATTTTGGGTCTATCTGAGTAACACCACTCGATCTTTAGTCTATTTGAGTATCATCACTTCATCTTGAGTATGTCTGAGTATCACCATGTCATTTTGGGTCTATCTGAGTAACACCACTCAATCTTTAGTCAATTTGAGTATCACCATTTCATCTTGAGTATGTCTGAGTATCACCACGTCATTTTGGGTCTATCTGAGTAACACCACTCAATCTTTAGTCTTTCTGAGTATTACCACTCAATCTTTAGTCTATTTGAGTATCACCACTCCACCTTGAGTATGTCTGGGTATCACCACGTCATTTTGGGTCTATCTGAGTAACACCACTCAATCTTTAGTCTATTGGAATATCACCACTTCATCTTGAGTATGTCTGAGTATCACCACATCGTTTTGGGTCTATCTGAGTAACACCACTCAATCTTTAGTCTATTTGAGTATCACCCCCAATCTTAAGTCTATTTGAATATCCCCACTCTATCTTGAGTCAGTCTGAGTATCACACTCCATCTTGTCTATCTAAGAATCACCACTTTATCTTGAGTCCATCTGAGTGTGATCACTTCATCTTGAATCTTTCTGAGTATCACCACTCCATCTTGAGTCTATCTGAGTTTCACCACTTTATCTTGAGTCTATCTGAATATTACCACTTTCTCTTGAGCTTACTGAGTGTGACTACTTCAACTTGAGTTTATTTGAGTGTGACCACTTCATCTTAAGTCTACCTAAACATATCACAATTCCATTTTGAGTCTGATTGCCACCACTCCATCTTGAGTCTGGGTATCACCACTTCATCTTGAGTCTAACTGAGCATCACCACTTCATCTTGAGTCTAACTGAGTATCACCACTTTATCTTGAGTCTATCTGAGTATCACCACTTCACCTTGAGTCTGAGTATCATCACTTGATTTTGAAATTGTAAATTCTTTGTAAACTGGTGGCATTTAATTAGAATTCGAACTTTAACAACAATTTAATTATAGAGTTTAAAGATTTTTTGTGTTTTATGTCTTATTTTGTTTCATTCATTTTATTGTCAGGTGTCCTTGTCCTAGCCATTGTCAAGTTATGTTATTTGTAGCAATTTGCTACATCTTTCTCTCTGGATGTAAGTGGTTTGTCTCTTCTGTCTTCTGCCAATAACAAGACGGAAACTTGGAGAAGTCTTGTCTCTCTCTCTCTCTCTCTCTCTCTCTCTCTTTCTCTCTCTCTCTCTCTCTCTCTCTCTCTCTCTCAAGGAAAAGGCTTTCTCTTTCCAAGAAATGGGCTTGCCCTCCCTGCCAAAGTTGGTTTTGTCTACTTTGCCAAAAAGAGTGCAAGACATATCTGCCATTAATATGACCTGTTCTTTCTGCCATATAAAGCACTTCAGATCACTGAGGGTCATATGCAGTATTTTTAAACAGATACCAGTATGGTTTTCATACTTTCCAGCACTTGTTTGAGAAAATTTCAATTTCTATATTAAATAAATGTTTAAAACTAAAACAAAAATAAAGAGAAAACACAGAAATACATGAAATAATAGTAATATATTTTATTAAAAACTCAGAAAATATGATTTTCCTTAAATTTTGGAGCCAGACACGGATAACCATTAGTATAATGTCACAAACATTAACTATAAAGAGGAATAAATGTACAAAAACATTGTAATTCTGTGAGACAGTTATAAATATGATCATGTCAAAATCTCTGTAACAGTGGAGTTGAATCATGCAGGCTGAGTACGCAGGTATGACTTAATGAGTTTATAAGTGCCTGATATAGTACAGGTATGTGATTATCTTACTGTAGATAAAATTACTGATAAACTGCCACCTGTTGATAGCCAATGGCACTACAACTCCACTACTAATTAATGAAATGGTCATTGGCCTGTTAAGTTTCACTTTTTCTGTCAGCGCTAAATGCATCTTGTGTGTTACAGATGTAGATAAATCTTGGGAAATACCTGAAATTGTAGAAAATACATAATATACTTATATAATGTATTTATAGGGATTTATAAATTTTCAGCTTCTTCAATGAAGTGATTTTCTTTATTGGTAATGTTAATTTCCTAATGATAATGATATGTATTAAATGATAAAACTTATCACATCTGTAAAACAATACTAGTCAGATTGCCCCCCTTCCCAAAAAAAAAATGAATATATGAAAAAAAAAAAAAAAAAAAAAAAAAAAAACAACAACAACAACCACAATAATAATAATAATAATAATAAAATGTTGGTTCCTATTTTTGTTCAAATTTAAAATGATTCCAGTAAATGTCATTTTAGAGAATCTATCAGACTACCAAGCTTTGTTATGTTGTATTTTTCTGTCTTATCAACAGGACTTACATTATTTACTTTACTTGGTTTTAATCTGTGTTCTTTTGTTAGCAATGGAAAATGCATTTAAAAAGTAGTAAATTTATACACACTTGTCTACATATATGTTTATATCTTGTGTTTTTTTCCTCATTTTTTTGTTTGTTTGTATGTTAGTTGCTGCAAGTCTCGTCCCATGATCAGTGTGAATTTGCTGCAAGTCTTGTCACATGATCAGTGTGAATTTGCTACAAGTCTTGTCACATGATCAGTGTGAATTTGCTGCAAATTTCTGAGTATTAAAATAGTTGGTATGATTAGAAACCAAGTTAAATAATGTCATGTAACAAACAGCATTTTGATGTAACCAATGGTAACCTTAGTTCTCAGAGGTCAAAGTTAATTTATGGTAAAAAAATTAAAGACTTTACTTCCAAGTATATAATTATTATAGGTAAGTTTAAATACTATTAAAACTAGACTACAAAATAAGTTAAACATTGTAATGTTACCAGAAATATAATGGATAACAAAGTATTTTATTCTACCTGTCTTCTGGTTAATATGGAAATGTTTTAGCTAAAGGTGAATCATGGTCAACCTCGGAGATCAAACTTGATACTTGTGTATTTACAAATCATCCTAAAGTTTCCTTAAATAGTTTATCAGTAAATGATAATGATTTTAGGCACACAATAGTATTATCACTATATTTATATGATAAGGATTTTAACTAGCTTCATTACTGTACAAAGATACAAAAACATGTGTGCACATCATTATATATACTTACAGATTATCATTATAAAATTAAATTTTACTTATGTTTATTATCAACCACTTCTAAATATGAAAACATAGTATCAAAACGATACTAAGACCTTTGTATTTCTGTTACATTGTTGTTTTACACTGTCCATGTGCTCAATGCTACATGTACATAGCAAACAAAAGTTAAACTTACTCTTCCAGTGCACCTAGTCTCACCCTTGTCAGATCAAATTTTATCTAAAATAATAAATGGTCTCTATAGTTTTCACACTGCTCAGTGGTTCATCTTTTATTTAAAAACATTGCTTCTAATCTTGTAAAATACACTCTATGTACTAAGGATATTTTTATCCTGAAAAAATTGTATATATATATATCATACCCCCCCCCCCCCCCCCCCCCCCCCGAAAGAAAAAAAACTGTTCTTATTAAAGTATTAGAAAAGAAATCATGGCTTAAATTTTTATTTATACACAATTGTTCGTGATCAATGATGAAAACAAGAATGGAATATGGCTACAACCTAAATTTTTTTATAAACCAGTTAAAGAATTCTTGAACTTTACATTTATTTTGCAGATAAAATAATTAAATGTGGAAATTTGGCATCAAGTAGTAACATTTATGTAAATTTTTTTATTCTTTATTTATTTATTATTTTTAAATATACCCCCAGATTTCTTTGGTCAGAATAGTGTTGGTCACAACAATTATAGAAAGAGTTGGCTTTAACAAAAGCTTTTTACACTTCTATAACTAGTAGTGACTAATTTACATTTGTTAGTGCTACTACTTGTAAAAATTTTCCCACCAATAAAAGAAAATATAAAAACTACTTGCTAAACTATAAATATTCTGATTATCACTCGATAGAATTAAATTAGCAATTAGCATGTCTTAAAGGGTTGGGGGTATGGTGTTAATAGTGTTGTAAATACAGGTATGATATTATTATCTGCATACCTAAGTGTCCATTAAGCGGTCATCATTACAAGGTGTTGGATAATGACAGGTAGGTAATGGACATGACAGGTCATTTCTGTCCAGATTTTTAAGTAATGCTATGGACTGTCACTGCCAGGTAATTAAGATTCCATTTACAACTGCTCAAACATACAAACAAGACAAATAAATATAAGAAATAAATGACTTGATCAGAAAGGACATATTGGATAGTATCTAGTGTTTGTCTTTACTTAGCTATTTGTATAATTCCCTATTTCTTTTACAGAATATGTTAAAATAAAAGAAAATTGACATATCCTGAGGGGTCATTCAAATAAAATATCTGTCTAAATTGTATCAATATTTACAAAGTGACCTGTGTAAAGTTAGCCATAATGACCAAGGACAGGACAGTGTCAGATGAGGACAAGAAATAGATCCCTTTTATAAACAACTAATTAAAACCCAAGAAAAAAGAGAAAGTAAAAAAAATCCATAGTAAGCCTCAACCTGTGGAAAATCTCTTCTACAAATATATGATTTTATCTTCGAAATTTGTATTTAATGGATAAATTGGATATATGGGGTCTTGGAAAACAACAGTAAATGGATAACATACAGAGGAGGGAGTAATTACACAAACTGACCCTCAAGTAATAATGGAATAAAAAAATAGGTTTTAAAAATTTAATTTATTATACCATTGACACAATAAATATAAAATTACAGGAAAAAAAAACATTATATATATATATATGACAAATAAAATATCTTACTTCCAAAAAAAAAAAAAAAAAAAAAAAAAAAAAAAAAAAAAAAAAAAAAATATATATATATATATATATATATATATATATATATATATATATATATATACAATTAAGTTTTAATTTAAAATTAATGGTTTGAAAAATTAATTATCAAAGGCAGGCACAGGTAAATAGCACATAACTCTCAACTTCTCTACTCATGCACCACATGCTTTGTTACTATATATAGTAACAGTGGTGATAGATGCAGTTTTAAAACCATTTTATAAATTGGTATGCAAGATACATTGTGGCGACACAATAGATTTAAATAAGCAGGGTTTAATTTCACCAACACAGCATGTATTAAGTTATGTGTAATGAATTACTAGAATGACTCAGACTATATTTATTTTAATTTTATTTTATTGTCGACAGTTTTTAATGAGATGGGTGCAGGTTAATTTTTAATGACCCGCTGTTTTCAGTTTAACGAGGTTTTTAAGTCAACAGATTATGAAATTCGATTTATGATACAGAAAAGCAATATATGTTGACACTTTATATATATATGCAACCATACAATATAATCTATGCATTTTAATAATGATTTGGACCCTCTGTAACCATACAACCATACAATATAATCCATGCATTTTAATTATGATTTGGACCCTCTGTAACCATACAACCATACAATATAATCCATGCATTTTAATTATGATTTGGACCCTCTGTAACCATACAACCATTCAATATAATCCATGCATTTTAATTATGATTTGGACCCTCTGTAACCATACAACCATTCAATATAATCCATGCATTTTAATTATGATTTGGACCCTCTGTAACCATACAACCATTCAATATAATCCATGCATTTTAATTATGATTTGGACCCTCTGTAACCATACAACCATTCAATATAATCCATGCATTTTAATTATAATTTGGACCCTCTGTAACCATACAACCATACAATATAATCCATGCATTTTAATTATGATTTGGACCCTCTGTAACCATACAACCATTCAATATAATCCATGCATTTTAATTATGATTTGGACCCTCTGTAACCATACAACCATACAATATAATCCATGCATTTTAATTATGATTTGGACCCTCTGTAACCCATTTGTTTGTTTTTTTAATTTTCTTTTCTTTCTTTTTTTTTGAGGGGGGGGGATACATTGACCAGCTAATCCTTTTACAACTTGTTTATTTATTAGTATAAATTACCTCAAACAAGAGTTTAAAGAAGGCAATTTCTTACCAGCCCAATGCCACCAAGGTATGACTTATAAGTATAATGTGCCAGTAATAAAGTTAAATTTGGTAATAGGAACTAAACCATGTCCTTGAAAATTTAAATCTCATATCTAAATTATTACATCACTTTACTGTTTCTAAATAAAGATATAAATTACAAATTGTTTACACTCCTTAAAGAACAGGAAATGTAATGTCATAGGTACAGCAACAGAAATGTGACCTTGACCTTAAAGAATGCAAACTTATCATACCTTAGTAAGGGTCTTAATGCGGGATCTGCAAAAGCTCAGGAATAGTCTAAGCTATTGCAATAAGTCCAAAATGACCACCTTGACTTTTTATACTAAAAAAACAAAAAATCTTGTGACTAAAAATATTTATCAGATTCAGATAATACAAACTATATAATCAATATGGCTAATATAATTACCCTGTTACAACAAACTTTTATATGAAGTCCCATGTCATGGTAGGCTTGGTATGATAAAGAACCCTGCTGTATAATGCCATCAGAGGAACGCACAGGCAAAATTTCTGAATTTTCGTCTATAGCTGGTGATGTCTCTATATAAGTGAAATATTCTGGACTCAACTTACACACACACATATATATAGACCACTCTCATAAACATAATTTTAGCTGTTACCTAAGTACCTTTAATTGGCTGATTGGTTGAAATGATACATTTATGTCAAGGTTATGATTGGTTGAAATGATACATTTATGTCAAGGTTATGATTGGTTGAAATGATACATTTATGTCAAGGTTATGATTGGATGAAATGATACATTTATGTCAAGGTTACTTTACTTATATTGAGGCAATAATTTTTAGATTTTGTCAAAGAGTATCAAAAGTAAATGATTGATCCAGGACTAGGCAGGTGCTAGCCGAAGAAATGCACCAAGATTTGGTAGCTGATTAAGACCATTCAGCAACCGAACACCTAAACCTTTCTTTTATGTGTATTATTTAAACCTGTATATCACAACCTCCTGTTGAGGAAGAAATTTTTTCTGTTCCTTTTTGTGGTCTCCATGTACAGGTTTGGTTGTATATTATATAACAGTATTCTATTGGGATAACTTTAAAGAAAAGATAACTCTTGCAAAAACATTTTTGAAAACCAAACTCCCTCATTTTATGAGGGTATGATTTCAAATGAATTTTAATTGAAAAAGACATATTGGCAACAGCATTGATTAAACAATTATAATTTTGTAAATCATTAAAATTTGTTTGGAATTAAATTGTTTTAAAATAGCTGATTTATCTATGAATGACTACGAACCTTAATGTCAATTTATAAAACAAACAAACATTTCAAATCCAATTATTAAATATATTAATCAAACTAAAAGAATTAATTAAATATATCAAACTTTTAATTACAGACCAAGGTACAAGAGAATTTATCCTGAAATCCTTAACAGATTAATTATACTGCATGATACAGTGTTGGTTTAAAATACTGATTTATTGTTTAAAGTTGTATCAGCGTTATTGCAGATGTTTGCAGCTAGGATGGAATGGTGTTTTGAGACCAAGTCAAAGTTATCCTCCTCATATAGAGATAGTCTAGTTAGGATTGTTTAAGACCAAATAGTAAATGACACCACTTATTACAATGGCAGTGTTCAAGACCAAATAGTCACTGATACCACTTATTACAATGGCAGTGTTTAATACCAAACAGTCACTGATACCACATATTACAATGGCAGTGTTTAAGACCAAATAAACTTATTACAATGGCAGTGTTTAAGACCAAATAGTCACTGACACCACTTATTACAATGGCAGTGTTTAATACCAAACAGTCACTGATACCACTTATTAAAATGGTAGTGTTTAAGACCAAACAGTCACTGATACCACTTATTACAATGGCAGTGTTTAATACCAAACAGTCACTGACACCACTTATTACAATGGCAGTGTTTAATACCAAACAGTCACTGATACCACTTATTACCACAGCACTGATACCACTTATTACAATGGCAGTGTTTAATACCAAACAGTCACTGACACCACTTATTACAATGGCAGTGTTTAAGACCAAATAGTCACTGATATAATTTACAACAATGGTAGTGTTTAACACCAAATAGTCACAGACACAACTTATTACAATGGCAGTGTGTAAGACCAAATAGTCACCGACACCACTTTTTACAATTGCAGTGTTCAAGACCAAATAGTCACTGATACCACATATTACAGTGGCATTGTTTAAGACCAAATAGTCACAGACACCAATTATTACAATGGTAGTGTTTAAGACCAAATAGTCACTGACACCACTTATTACAATGGTAGTGTTTAAGACCAAATAGTCACTGACACCACTTATTACAATGGTAGTGTTGAAGACCAAATAGTCACTGACACCACGTAATACAATGGTAGTGTTGAAGACCAAACAGTCACTGATACCACATATTACAGTGTAGATATTACAGAAATATCATATATTACATTGAGATGCTCTTGTTGGCCAATAACAACAAAGTAATTAACACGACTCATGACATAATAGAAATCACAGAGATACATGTATTATGAAATTATAAAGGCATCATAATGCTTTAGCTGGCCGAGGTCAGTAACTTTACAGTCAGTGAGACCACTAAATGAAGACATTACAGATATATTATAAAGGTATTGAGATGCTTCTGATGGCAGAGTCCAAATAACCTTGTAAGTTATGTTAGAGGAGCTTTGTTGTTGCTTCTCTCTGAGTTAGTATTTGAGTAAACTTGCACTATTCGGTATTTAGGTGTAATATACCTCAGTTTGATTTCGATTATTTTACTTATTTTAACATCCAAACATCTAAATAAAATATATATATATATTTTTTCAAAATACATTTTAAAGATGACTAATTGATTACAAAAGACAATAAAGTAAAATATTACATCAATGTAACAGCATCATTAGGTAAATTTCCTACTTCAAAATAAAAGTGGAAAAAAATTCTAGACTGTCTCAGCTTGCACATAACAAGACATTCTTTATCATTTTGCACTTTGTAAAGTCACAGATGTTACTAATACAAGATACTTTTAATTTTAAAAGTGCACCAAGTTTAACACCTTATGAAACTGATAACTTCCCTATATAAAATATGGAAAAAAACTGAAAAAAATTTGAATATTTTAAAATTAAGTCTGTGTTTATTCAGGTGATTCATAAGGTAGAAAAATTGTATATGTAATAATGAAAAAAAAAGGAAAAAAAAAAAAAAAGTCAGGTATAATTAATTGGTCTATACAGAGTAAAAAAGTTTTTCTTGAAATGAAGTTGTTGTGAATTAACAGGTAAATGTATTATCAATAAACAGACAAGGTGACAGTATTGTTATATCCTAGCCCAACAAAATTAATATGAGAGAATTGTATTTCATTGATAAGATTCAAGATTTTAGGCATGATTACCTATGCATCTTTTGAATTTTCAATGCACGAGGTGCATGCTAAGTGTTGTGATTGATTAATAATAGGATATGTATTGAGGAGACTTTCAACAGGAAACACTCAAATCTTATGGCTATTGATTGGTTTTCATTTACACAAGAAATATATTGAATCAATTTCCACTCTTAAAGAAGTCTCATTTCCTGTCACCTGACCAGTAACTAGGGTTATAAATTCACCTTGAATAAATTTAAATACCAAATTGTCTCAAAAAGTTAGTTTGATCATTTTATCATGTAAACACCAGAAAAAATACACATCCGTTGTTCATGGTTTTACATGCCGATTAACTCAAAGAAAAACATCCTGTTACTTAAATACATTCTTTATATTTAAATTAATTTAAATAAAATTTTAATCAATAAATGGTCACAGGTAAAAATGAATGACCTAATCCAGACTCCAGACATTTTCATTTTTTCTACCTAGTATCTCTGGTTTAATTCAATTTATGTTACAAGAATCTGAAAAATTTGAATAAATTAACCAACAAAAAAAAAAAAAAAAAAAAAAAAAAAAACATTTTGTATTTCCAAACTGTGATTTAATAAGAGTCACATACTAATAATGCATAATGATCAGATCAGATGTAAAGTCACTCCCAAGTTTAAAAGTCACTTAGACATTATAAATGCTGGGTCTGTTTGTACCTCCCACAGGCTCACTTCCTGGAGAAGCAAACCTTATATGTAAATTTGATGAACAGTTATAAAAGCTTTGTCAGGAATAGGCTTGATACTGGAAAGGTCATTGACTTTTACCAGCCAAACTTTCAACAAAACTTTAAGATTTTGTTTTGGTTATTTTGTCTTTTTATTAAAACATTTGTTAAAATAATTTGTTAAAAAGTTTATCACATAAAACAAATGGAGAACTTGGAATCAAATACAAATTTATAAAGGATCATTAGGAGTTTAATTGTACAAATAGTTCTGGTAATTAAATGTTATGCCTTCAGTCTGATGACATTCAGTAAATTTTGAATATCTTTAGGCAAAACAAATTAAAAACAGACATTATATGTTCCTTAAAAAACTATTTTTGCAAAAACAATTATGAATAGAATTATATATATTTGAGCCAAAATGAATATTCTCTCACTTCTATCATGGTGGTCAGTTAGTGGAGTGTACAGAGAAAACCACTTGTATCAAGGTGGTCAGTTAGTGGAGTGTACAGAGAAAACCACTTGTATCATGGTGGTCAGTTAGTGGAGTGTACAGAGAAAACCATTGTATCATGGTGGTCAGTTCTGGAATAGTGGAGTCCACAGAGAAAACCACTAGTATCAAGGTGGTCAGTTTTGGAATGTTGGAGTGCATAGAGAAAACCACTTGTATCAAGGTGGTCAGTTGAGAATGTTGGAGTGTACACAGAAAACCACTTTTATCAAGGTGGTCGGTTGAGAATGTTGGAGTGTACATAGAAAACCACTAGTATCCAGGTGGTCAGTTCTGGAATGTTGAAGTGTACAGAGAAAACCACTTGTATCAAGGTGGTCAGTTCTGGAATGTTGGAGTGCATAGAGAAAACCACTAGTATCGAGGTGGTCAGTTCTGGAATGTTGGAGTGCATAGAGAAAACCACTAGTATCCAGGTGGTCATTTCTGGAATGTTGGAGTGCATAAAGAAAACCACTTGTATCAAGGTGGTCAGTTTAGAATGTTGGAGTGTACAGAGAAAACCACTAGTATCCAGGTGGTCAGTTCTGGAATGTTGGAGTGTACAGAGAAAACCACTTGTATCAAGGTGGTCAGTTCTGGAATGTTGGAGTGCATAGAGAAAACCACTAGTATCAAGGTGGTCAGTTCTGGAATGTTGGAGTGCATAGAGAAAACCACTAGTATCAAGGTGGTCAGTTCTGGAATGTTGGAGTGCATAGAGAAAACCACTAATATCAAGGTGGTCAGTTCTGGAATGTTGGAGTGTACAGAGAAAACCACTTGTATCAAGGTGGTCAGTTCTGGAATGTTGGAGTGTACAGAGAAAACCACTTGTATCAAGGTGGTCAGTTCTGGAATGTTGGAGTGTACAGAGAAAATCACTTGTATCAAGGTGGTCAGTTCTGGAATGTTCGAGTGTACAGAGAAAACCACTTGTATCAAGGTGGTCAGTTCTGGAATGTTGCAGTGTACAGAGAAAACCACTTGTATCAAGGTGGTCAGTTCTGGAATGTTGGAGTGTACAGAGAAAACCACTTGTATCAAGGTGGTCAGTTCTGGAATGTTGGAGTGTACAGAGAAAACCACTTGTATCAAGGTGGTCAGTTCTGGAATGTTGGAGTGTACAGAGAAAAAACCACTTGTATCAAGGTGGTCAGTTCTGGAATGTTGGAGTGTACAGAGAAAACCACTTGTATCAAGGTGGTCAGTTCTGGAATAGTGGAGTCTACAGAGAAAAACCACTTGTATCAAGTTGGTCAGTTCTGGAATGTTGGAATGTACAGAGAAAAAAACCACTTGTATCAAGGTGGTCAGTTCTGGAATGTTCGAGTTCACAGAGAAAACCACTTGTATTAAGGTGGTCAGTTCTGGAATGTTGGAGTAAACAGAGAAAACCACTAGTATCAAGGTGGTCAGTTATGGAATGGTGGAGTTCATAGAGAAAACCACTTGTATTAAGGTGGTCAGTTCTGGAATGTTGGAGTTCACAGAGAAAACCACTTGTATCAAGGTGGTCAGTTCTGGAATGGTGGAGTCCACACAGAAAACCACTAGTATCAAGGTGGTCAGTTCTTGAATGTTGCAGTGCACAGAGAAAACCACTTGTATCAAGGTGGTCAGCTCTGGAATGTTGGAGTTCACAGAGAAAATCAAGGACCTTTAGCAAGAGAACTGACAAATTTTTCTCACAGCCTGAAATGGATTGGAATCTTAGGCTAAGAGAAGGGCTGTAATCCTCAATCTCTAGACCACAAGGTCACTGAGACTTTTTTATAATCATAATGAATCAGATTTAGAGTAATACAGCTCAAAATGGTGTCATAAATATTTATAAAATCCATAAATCTTTATAAATGATACTAAAAAAATTGTACATTAATATCCAAATTTTTGTGGATCAGTGGGTCAACAAATAAAACAAGCATTATAAACATAAAATACTTGTCAAAGTTCACTAAATACAATGAACTCTTAGCAAAATTAAATGATTTAGAAAAAAAAAGTTTGTTTTTTGACAGTAATCTCCTTACTGTTAAGCATCTTTGTATGAAATACACTTTTTATGGTGGGTGATAAGATTTAAATGTTCATTAAAGAAGATGAGAAAACAAAAAATTACACAAAACTCTAAACAGTGGGGGTACACCACTAAACAGTGGGGGTACACCAATCAGCAACGTTAGAGAAAATCTGAGTAAGATTGTTATAATAGTAGGATTGTACTGCTTGATAGACTTCAGCAAAATCACAGGCAAAAATATCTTAAAATCTTTTGTTAAGAGTATGAATAAAAATAAAAATCCCTTATTAAATTTAAAAAGCCATTTTTTCCTATCTAGAGAGATAATAATAAAAACAGAGGGGGTGATATCCTAGTTAGCATTTATATTTTCAGAATTGTAGTTCTGACATTATGTAAAAGTTTTGCATGAAAGTTTACAATAATCAAATATCTAGATATAATAATTAAGGGTAAAGAAAGTACTGATATTTTTATTACTACTTCTACTAAAGAACACAAACAAGTTAACATCCAATTCACAGCTCCTCAAAACACGGAGATTATCTCGAAACAAAGACAAAATTCCTTTGGTCATACTTCTAGAAGGCATTTGTATCTTATCTGTGAATTAAAACTAGACCATGGCTTAGCTGAGTGAATTAAAATAATGTTGACATAAGCCTCTAGTTAATGGGTAGAATTATTTCAGCCAGGTTGATGATTCAACAGGGTTTAAAGATAAATAATTATACAGGTAGGAAAAGAATCAGTTTTCTGAGAGGTACACTTCAATGTCACATTTCAGTTATCAATGAAGGGACCCTCCTTCCTGTCTAATTTATTCTATTTAACTGTAAAATAAGAACCCCCCAAGGACAAGCGGATATGTCAGTTTGATCCTAATCTGCTTCAGTAGCCAAACGTGAGATAATTACCAACAGCAAATATCACAGGTATGAAAAAAGGTGAAAAACAAAATGTTTAAATGAGAAAAAGTTATACTAAATGTCTGAAATAACTCAATAAAAAATTAAAATTCAAAACTGTTAAAAAATGAATTTGTATTCATAAAAGGTGGATTTTAATAAATAAAATTAAAAGCCAAAACAACAAGCCCCTTCCATGATCCCTGACTGTTCTGCATGGGGGAGTACAAATTGCCTGTCAGCCATCCATTAAACTACTGAAACATGAAATAGCATCACACTATACCAACATGCATCAGTACCCATAATGCTTGGAGGAATCTGAATAGATGTCAATATTCAAAACAAACTCTCCTCAGGTGAGCAGAAGATGTACAGTTAGAATTGTCTGGACAGTAAAGAGTCTTCTGGCATTTCTATAGATAAATAACTGTACACCCTGACACTTTACTGTCACCATATGCACCTGTTCAAATAACCCAATCCACCATGAATAAAGTTAAAAACCTGCAACTTTCAAACTAGTCATTTTTATTGTTAGATGTCAGAGTGTCATTTTTTGACAATTAAATTTTATATTACAATCAGTATGATGTTTTTAGTTGTGCTTTAAAGCCGATTTCTAACTAGATATTATCATCATAGAACACCTGTTTTACTAATTCTTAGGTTTAAACTAAATTATCAACCAATTGTCAAAAAGGTAATTTAAAACAAACTTTTAAAGATGAATAGATATGGATTTTACTTTAAAAAGAAAATATAGAAAAAAAAAAATTAAATACATGTTTTTTTTTCAAAAAAATTATTTAAATACATGTTTTTTTTTAAAAAAAAAAGGGGGGTGGGTGGGTGGGTTAGTAAATGTCTTGTTGCTTTTCACCTGCACTTCTATTCTTTGTGTTAACTTTCTGAGGAATCTTTACCTTCCATTTAAACAACTTTATATCAAGAATCTACTCATTTCATAAAGAAATGTATCTCTGATGACAGTTGTATTGTGATAAATAAAACCGCACCATCATACTCACTATCCTAAAGGTTTAAATAATCTCCGATGATCTGAGGCCTGTAATCATGCCATCAAACTTCACAAATACATAACAATTTCAGTTGAGTCACCTTTTTTTAAATAAAAAATGAATACACATTTTAAAACTGCTGATAAAAATTTTCTCATATTGTGCTTTTAGAATTTTAATGAAACAAAAACAAAAATTTCAATCATAGACAAACATGGTTGAGGTCATCATACAGGTAGTCGAACCATTCTCTCAGATATCTGGGTAGATTTACATAGATGGCTAAATGAAAACGCTATATAGCCAGTGAGTGAGCCAGCCATTGATGTGATGAACAATATATATATATATATATATATATATAGTATTTCCTTGGTGGAGATTTTATGTATGTTTTCTGATTTATCTACAACTTGGTTCAGGTGTTTACAAAGACAAGTCCATAGTTAAACTTTACAAAGTACATACAAAAATAATTGTCGACAATAAAATTAAACTCTGTTGTTTTGTATGTTAATGTGTTACCATGAGGAAGTAACTACTACATTTTAATAGTACATTTGGATTTTCATTTAAATTTTGTTGCGTAATTTTTAATTATTTTCATTGCAATGTAAACATTAAAAGTGTTACTTGAGATCATGTAAAATTGAAATTTAGGTAGAGATTTGGTGTTTACTAGTGTATTACACTTCCCTTTCTTATGTCAAGTTATGTGGCAATCCCCTTCTTGTGTCAAGTTGAGTGGCCAACCCTTTCTTGTGTCATGTTATGTGGCCAACCCTTTCTTGTGTCAAGTTATGTGGCAATCCCTTTCTTGTGTCAAGTTATGTGGCAATCCCTTCTTGTGTCAAGTTGAGTGGCCAACCCTTTCTTGTGTCATGTTATGTGGCCAACCCTTTCTTGTGTCATGTTATGTGGCCAACCCTTTCTTGTGTCAAGTTATGTGGCAATCCCTTTCTTACGTCAAGTTATGTGGCAATCCCTTTCTTGTGTCAAGTTATGTGGTAATCCCTTTCTTACGTCAAGTTATGTGGCAATCTCTTCTTGTGTCAAGTTATGTGGCAATCCCCTTCTTGTGTCAAGTTGAATGGCCAACCCTTTCTTGTGTCATGTTATGTGGCCAACCCTTTCTTGTGTCAAGTTATGTGGCAATCCCTTTCTTGTGTCAAGTTATGTGGCAATCCCCTTCTTGTGTCAAGTTGAGTGGCCAACCCTTTCTTGTGTCATGTTATGTGGCCAACCCTTTCTTGTGTCAAGTTATGTGGCAATCCCTTTCTTGTGTCAAGTTATGTGGAAATCCCTTCTTGTGTCAAGTTATGTGGTAATCCCTTTCTTACGTCAAGTTATGTGGCAATCTCTTCTTGTGTCAAGTTATGCGGCAATCTCTTCTTGTGTCAAGTTATGTGGCAATCCCTTTCTTGTGTCAAGTTATGTGGCAATCCCTTTCTTGTGTCCAATTGTGTGGCAATCCCTTTCTTGTGTCAAGTTATGTGGCAATCCCTTTCTTGTGTCAAGTTATGTGGCAATCCCTTTCTTGTGTCAAGTTATGTGGCAATTGTGTGTGAGTTTGTGTGGTTAAATAAAATTCCATTTGGAGAACATGGGGTTCCCAATCATACCAAGTGCTGCTCTGTCAAGTTTGCAATGACTTGATTGGTAGCATATTTGATTTTCATGAAATAAACAAGCAAAATGGTAAGAAAAGATCTTACTTATGTGTATGGTATATATCAATGATGCAGGTAAAACACAAATGTTTAAAGACACCAAATTTATTCCCCAGCAAAAAATATATACTAAATTCCATGAGAAAATTTAGTTTAGATTACAGGAAATCTAATTCCATTAATTTGAATAGAAATGCTGAAAATGAATGTCCAAAAGTTCAATTTAATGATAATAAAAATGAAAATGAGTAAAATTAAAATATTACAGTAAATCCTATGTTATATATGTTTTCTATGTCATAAGCCACATTTAAAACGGACAGAAAAATCTACATATTAATGAATGTCCAAACTAAATGACCAGGTGAGAATATTAAAATTTTAACAATACAAGATAAACTCCCTTTATACTTATTGTTTATATAAAAATATCAGGAATTGTTTACAAATAACTAAATCTTGTATGTTAAACTTGACCCCCATTGTTTATTCTGCTGAGTAAAAGAAACAGCTTTAAGTAAGACTTAAGATGAACGATGAAGTGATTAATACCCCTGCTTACTGGTGACAAAAATTATGTAAATATGCATATAAAATTTATCAACCCAGATACCAAACTAGATGTAAGAATTTTTTACTTTTCTTATCATATATAAGATGTCAGAACACATAGTGATAGAGTCTGCCACTTCCTTCTAAAATCCCGTCATAATTCTCTGACTGTAAGTGTTCTTCATTTCATTAATATTCATAAGCAGATCGACATTGATACATCTCGTTTGTCAGTTAATGCATTTTTTATTTTTCATTTTTATTTTATGATATATATTAAATTTTTTAAAATTTTATTTCTTTTAAAAGGTTATATAAAAAGTCAATGTTTTTGTTTTGTTATTATCATATGTTTGATTTGTCAGTAATTTACATTTTTACAAAGATTATAACATCTTATTGTTAAAGCATTAAAACAGTTATCTCCCTTTTTATGACATTACAATGATACAGGCTTATACTGTCAAAATCTCACATCAAAATCCTTGATCAAAGTCACTTTGATGAATATTTATAATATCAATAAACTTGGATAAAATATTTTCATCAAAGTATTGAAGGGTTATTATGAAAAATTTCTTGATTAAGTCAGATCCAATTTAACAAATCACAATTCAGATAAAACTAGGTTAAGCCTTCAAATAATACCTTTGCATAAAACAAATATGCATGTTAAATAGATTAGCTACTGATGTTCATATTTGATGTTGGTCCTGTTGAGTTTTGACAGAAAACTAGTACAGCGAAAACACATCAACTTTGATTAAAATTACTTTGGTCAAAGACTTTAATCAAAAATTTTTATCAAAGTTATGATAGTATAAAGGTGTCCTATCTTTAACTGTGGCATGATTCAACAGAATCAACCGTACTATAAATAGATGTGTTATACTAGTATATTAAAAACATATTTTCACTTTTGAAGAAGATTTTAATATACAATAGTAGTAGTAGTCATAATAGTGATAGTAGTATAGTAGTGGTAGTAGTAGTAGCAGTGGTAATAATAATAATAATAATTATTATTATTATTACTATCATTATCATCATTATAATTATTAACGAATTGTTAATTTGTACTCTAACTTTATTTCCTTTGACTTAATTCTCCAAAAGTTGGAGGTCATGGATTCAAACTCTGACCAGGTCTGACCCAAGACTTGAAAGTGGGTAGTGATTGTTCTTTTGCCAAGCACTCAACATTATGAAATGAAAGTCAGTTCTTTAAAATGGGTACTTAAAATAATTTAGGTCCTGCGTCACAGTAAGCATGACACGATAAAGAACCCTGCTGTATAATGCCATCAGTGCTATGTACAGGCAAAATTTCTGCATTTTCGCCTAAAGATGGTGACATCTCGATATAAGTGAAATAATCTTGACTGGGATGTTAAACATCATTACTCAACTCAACTTATTTGACTCAACTGGACTTTAAAATAACTTGTAATGGTGAAAAAAATTTAAACATGTGCACACACACACACACACACACACACACACACACACACACACACACACACACACACAGAGAGAGAGAGAGAGAGAGAGAGAGAGGAGAGAGGAGAGAGAGAGAGAGAGAGTAATCTTTACACTGCTGAAAGCTTTCACAATGAATTAATAAAAATTGATGACATTAATATTATAATTACCACACAATTAATCAATTTTAAAATTCATGTGGAGGATTAAAAAATTATTTACAATTAGGTCCGATATTGGTGACTTTAATAACATAGGTCTGACACATTTATATTGTTGACAAATCACAAAATACACTAAATCAAATTAAACTCTATCCTCGGCAGATAAATCTGTCAACAGTGTGTTAATAAAACATAGGAGTGGTTAACAATAATATCAACAAATATCACCAAATTTGAATTTTGTGGAGAGAGATATAACGGAAAGACAATATTATCTAAGACATAATCATTGGAACTAGACACCTTTCTGACTCCTAACTATTGTAAATCTGATGTAAATGTTAAACTTATCATCTAATTAACCTGATCAGGTAATATGGTTATTAATAATACTGCATTTCTTTTTGGAATTTTTTATAAATATTTTCAAGATTAAGAGTTTTTCTAATGGTACAAAAGACAATATATTAATAGAGAAAAACACATTATTAGTTGCCATAATTGCATCATTATACAATTAAACTTCCATTTTGTCTAGTCAGTTTTTATTTTTGGCAATATACATGTAGATAGAAGAAAAAGACCAATTATTAGGATAAACAATTTCAAAAATCTGTAAATAAAAAAAGTTGTAAGTTCATTTCATGTATTCAATCATTTACCATAAGTAAAGTAAGTGTGTAAAACACCGACACAACAACTTTTCAAGGTCTGGGCGATCTAGTGGCTGTAAACATATTTCACCGCTAAGGTTAAATACCACTAAGCCAGATTTTGTGTGAGTAAGTTATATCAGATCACTTGCCAGTTTGGTACATTTTTTAGATTCTCCATTTTCCTCTACCATCCAAGATTGGGAAAATGGATTGAAAATTCAATACAGTCAGATCAGTGTTTATTGAATAATATATATATATATATATATATATATATATATATATATATATATATATATATATATATAGTATGTATTTATAAATTTAGGTATTTAACTTTAAAAAACATAATTATAATAAATTATAATAATTTATACTCCAGACAAGTACTCTACTTCTGGGCCATCAAGGCCATCCTAAGCCACTGTGCAGCATCACATATATAACTATAACTGGACTCTTAGAATATCATTAGTAAAAATAAAAAAGATTGGAAACTAAAAAAGTAAGAGAAAAATAAATTAATATGCTCTAAAATAGTGAGAGAAAAATAATATGCTAACTGTATATACAATGTACACCAGGAAGGGAGGAGATATTATATAACTAAATCCTATCTTTTATCTGCTAAAATAAAAAGTGGAAGTAGAAAAGAAAACAAAGACACAAAATCTTATAACAAATCCTTAAACTTGAACAATTTGTCACCAAAAATAAATACTTGTAATAAAAACAGGAAAAACAGAGTAGCCATGGAGATAATTATCAGAGTTAATACATGTATAACCAAAATAATATTTTAAAGTATGGTTAAAATCCCCACCAGCTAGTTGTGTCTCAATAAAGAGGACAATGTCATACAATTGTATTTTTGTTATACCAATTCAACAAAGTGACCACTGAATAATAACATCCAATCACATTTCAGTAAAGTGTACAATCCTAGTTTTCAGGATTATTTTGTAAATTTATGTTGGAGTAGGATTAATTATTTCTGGAACAAGTCTTTTGTCATGTCACCAGAATGTTATATCACTTTAACCTAATAGATTAAAAAAACATAAATTGGGTCCAAAATTGAACAGTAACTGTAACATTGATTAAGTTTACCAGATACTAGTACAGTACCTATCTGTGTATAGTTGACCAATGACATCAAAGCAATAAGAGAGATTTGTACAAAATATTTATGACATTGAGTTTGTAGCATCCCTTTTTAAAAGACAATACTATAAAAATATGTCCTTGATCTTCAGTGGGTTCAAATATGCAAAGTACCTTTCCTGAACAGTTTGTTGAGACATGATTGTATTATCCTATTAGTTTCAAGAAGATCCCAACCTCTTGTAGTGGTTTTGATTTTGGTACATGATTTTGATGACAGCATGGTCAAAGGGACATAACTCTTGGAACAGTATAATATAAATACCGGGGTAACCTGTAAAGTCAAATGCATGTGAAAAAATGACTTTATATAATGATTTAAGATTACAAACTATTAGGGATAAAATTTAAATACTTCATTAAGAAAAATTTTCCTTGATTTTATGTAAGTTTTTTTTTTCTAGAAAGTCAAGATTATTTAGGACTTATACCAGTTTATGTCTAGAGTTGTGTAACAAATTAAAGCCCAATACCAAGAGCTTCACATTATGACACAGACACAAATCAAAATCTATCATAAGAATGGCACCAGATAAGGACAAGTTATTTTTAACACCTGATGACAATAACTGAATCACTAGTTGGCTGTTGCAATATAATTACTTATCTTAACTCTATAAATTCCATTTACCATTCCTGTCCTTATTTGGGTTAAAATATGTGATCATGTGCAGGTAGGACAGGACCTTGAATAACTAGCTTTATCTACAGACAAACATTGATAAGGCATTAAAATTCAAACAAATGATGACTACTTCACTTCAGTTCGGGTTGGCTTCTTTACTTTAGTTAGGTTGAGTTAGAGCGGAGAGGTGTTTCAACCAAATGCAGTCAAGTTTACAACTCTATCAAGGAGGTCTGGGATAAAGTGAAAATTTTGACCTTCAGCTGGTGACTGAACCAACTATTTTTACTTTGCCCAAACAGTATTTAAATCAGGCAATTACAATGAAAAAGTAGCATTAATTTTATTAAGCCTGGCACTTAGGACCCTTTGGCCACCAAGGCCCCAGAAGAACTTTAATGGTGATAATTGAAAAAAAAAAAAAAATGTATCAAATTTTGCCTAAATTGCATAATCAAATGAAAAAGAAGGTTTTATCCTGAGAAGAATTTCAAAGTTTTTTGGAAACATTAAATCACTTTTTTTTCAAATCAAAATACATAGTTTATTCAAATTAGAATCTATTACTAAAATTTTGTGGAAAAATTAAAAGTTTTGGACTTTTAAATGGGGCCCATATCAGCCCCAAAGTAAGAAGATTGAAAGCTTTTACGCCAAGTAGTTAAGCAGAGTTTCACAACCTAAAATCTCAAAATTGTTGGTGCAACACAAGTCTATCATTACAAAGTGAAGAAAAGTATCTTCCCCTTTAAGTTAAAGGGGGAACCAGACAATGTCATTTACCTTGTGAGAAGTTCATGTTCTAAGAGCCTTTAATGGCTGTGTTTCTGTGTCAGTATTATATGCAACAAAATGGTTTAGGATCAGTACAATGCTCTTTAAGTATTTGAAGTCATTACCAGTGCACTCTAGAAGTACTACCAAGGTATAAACTGACACATCAATGTACCTGTGATTAGTCTAATCCTTAATTCTATTACAGCTGAAAAGTTGCCAGTGTCACCAAAAAACAATATCAAACTGATGGTGACTAATGCTTTATGTGGCTGGTTAGGATTTGAACCTGGTGCACTCATAAGTAGATAGACACAAGGTTAAGGTTACATATATTGTGTAGTTTATGTGAAAAGAATCCAATTAAAATTAGAAATCTTTTGAAATAATTGACCATTTAATTAACAAAATGACATGTTCTGACCCCTATCCTGTAGTATACATTATCAAACATCAGATCATTTTCACAAGTATTTGCTTATTATAATTTTTCTAATTCAGAAACACTTGAGGAAAAGTAATCCACATAATTTACTGAAAATATTAGTGATTAACCTCCACTTGAGAACACAATGTATGATATAGAGTAATATTTGGACTAATTTAAACTTCTTTAATCCCCGTATTTCCTTAAGTTTTATCCTAGCAAGTGGACTCAATCGTTCTGCCCACAACAGTTGACTAATGCTATGTACAATAATAATAATAAATTCAATTCTCTTGTGAACATAAATAAAGGCCAAATTTGATTGAAACAAATAATCCTCAGCATGTAGTAATTGTTTGTTTAATGTTGTCATTAAAAAACAATTAAAACCATATATACTGTACCTACTGACCTTAACCAGCTTTAGAGGTTTTTACAACAGAGCTCAGAGTCAGATTTAAGATCTCTTTTATTAGTTTATTAACTCTATAATTAATGCAATTTGGACAAACTTAAATCTCTGTACTATAGGGAGAATGGCTTGCTTTATGTTTTATTTATTCTAGAGAAGAATAAGTAATTTAGTCAAACAGCAAGGACAAATAAATATATAATATAAATATATTAGTTTTACTATTGATTAACCACAGAAAAAAGTGATTTTTAAGTCTATACATAACGTACTATCTGGCGACTAATATGCCAAATAGTACTTAATAAAAGAGTATTGAAAAAATGGAGAAAAAAATAATTACCATATTACGGTTCTAACTGCATTTAGATTTTTGTTTAATTGTCGTGGTTTTAAAAGTTCACCAGGTGCCCACTAACAGGAAATTATAAATATTAAAAAATATATTATTTATGAAAAAAGCCAGTTTAAACAATAACGTAAATTTTGTTCATATTATATAATTTAAAACAATTAAGAAATAAATTATGATGACTAAAGCCTTGGATCAAGACCAATATAATTCATTGCAAATTACAAACAAGTTATCATTTAAAAAAACTGTAATTAAACACAGTAAATTTGAGTAATTATATACCATCAATTTTCTCATTCTATGAATTGGAATTAAAAATATTAATATCAATTCTACTCAATTAAATCTATTGTCTTTTATTTCTTTTATTTAAGACTCATTAAGTATTGTTAAATCTACATATAACTAGTGAAATGAAATCCTTGAGTTCAGACACAATATGGCTATTAAAAGTTGTATAAAGTACCGGTAGCTCATGTTGCATTATCGTTACTTCGAGACAGAGACAACAACTTAGTACAATACACACTCTGGTCCACCAATGGTAATTAAAATTAAAAAATAATAATACAGTTTTCTACTGGCACTTCATTTTCCCCAACAATATCAGAATTGACAGCCTTAATACAAGCGAAAAAATCTTGACTTTGACATAAAACATCGTAACTTTACTTAAATCCACTCTATCTCTCTATTTAAGTAACAAAGCAGTATTGAATTAATCACATTCTATTTGGTTTAATCTTATCAAATGCACAATATATTGATAACCTGATAGAAATTAAATTTAGAAAAATATTTCATTCAAAATGATTAGAAATATTAGGTTTTAAATATGTAAACTTATACAACCAAATCAAATAAAAAATTCAAACTCATGATTAAGTTTTCAAGCACCGAAAGGGGATAAAAAATGGAACGAAATTCAAATAAAAAACTTTACATAGAGGTCTTCAAATATCAAAAAAAAAGACATCTTATGAATAAAATTAAATCATATTAAAATATTAAGAAGAAGAATTAAAAAATTGTTGGATCAGTGATATTTATATAAGGCTTTTGTCACGAATAAATAAGTTTTAATGAAATGGTATTCAAACGGTAAGAGTTTAGTGACAAGTTCATTTACTAATCTAAGGATATCATTTATTCTGTATGAACTGTTATTACAGAATCACTTTGATAAATCTCTATGTGGCTTGTAGAAAAAGGCTTAAGGGGTAATACAACAGATAAACAGATACCAAATAAGATAACTTAAAACCATGATAACATTATCAAAATCAGTAAAATGTATCCGGTTTGGCTCGTATCCGGGTCGTCTCGTTCTGGACAAGATAAGGGTAGCTGTTTTACGTGGTCCATTCCTTGCTTTCTAGAATAAAAAGTTTTTACAAATCAATACACATGTTAATCCTTCTGTTGACTTGTAAAGCATGTATTACCGGATATTTTGTCAATCAGAGTTTTCCTTGGCTCTTTCTTTTTGATATTTATCAGTCTCTTAATGGAAAAAAAATCCACAGTAAACAATTATTGCTTTGTTCTTTATCAATAAATATTGGCATTTAATTTTAAAACTCTAACTTAAAGACTACTTTCAGTAAATTCTGTTTTGATATCTAATGTTTAAATCCCCAAAGACAATATATATACCGGTATATATATATATATATATATATATATACTAAGTAAAAGAATTATATCTGTCACTTCAGACAGAAATCTATTAAAATTTAATTCTCTTCATAACAATATCATATCAAAATAGGGCATGTACTTTTTAAATTTTACATTCAATATTTATTTGTTCTTTGAATTATTTCTGTATTGTGTCTATAAGGATTATTGACATAGACACCTATAGCAATCTATATCACTCTAACTGTCTACATACTTATATATATTTAATACACCTTCAGAAAAATTTAATCAAAATAATAATAATAATAATAATAATAATAATAATAATAATAATAATAAAATTAAAAAAATAAATAATAAAATACAATAAAAGGAAATTCTTTCTTTCTCACTTTTTTTTTTTTTTTTTAAATTTTTTTTTTTGTTTTTTACCCTGGTTTATAAAACTCTTGATTTCAAAGTTATCAGAAAGGGGGATAACTCTTAAATTGAAAAATCAACTCAAGATCTAGATTCAGGAATATACACATGTAGTATGATTAAAAGGTTTTTAAAATACTGGAAATATATAATGTTAGTGAAGTAAGGAAAGCAAAGGGAGAAAGATGAGGGAAATAATAAAGAACCTTGTCCCCATAACCAGTAATTTATAGGGGGCATAACTACGCTTTAATTTTTGTTGTATCTGTCAGTTTTTTTTTTGGTGCCCTGTTGTAATAATATATATACATGTGTATTTTACAAAGCATATCAGTCACTTAACATAATCTGTTTCAATAAGTTTTGAGGTCAACCCCAAAATTGACTGGACCTTCAATGAGGATCATGGATGTTAAAACACTAGTTTTCTGGATTTCTAGATAGGACACCAAGTGTTCTAATTTATCTTATGAAAAATTATGAAAAATACCAAAGAACGTAATTTAACTGAGAGGTACCTATATGTAGACCTTGACAAACTGATCCTCTTATACACAATATTACATTAATATGACAGACAATTTGTAAACTATCTAATTAAACATACTAATTACTACTTACACACATAACCTGTTATACTCACTTTAAAAATTAAATAAAAAGCACAATTTTAAAAATCTAATAAACTTAACAGGGACTATTGAAAATAAAACCTGTGAATTATTAGTTTACAAATTAAACAAATTTAGAATTGTAAATATTTTTGTTGTAAACATCTATCAAAACAAAGAGTATTTTGTTCCCGCATAGGCCTTGCAGTGACTTCTTACAGTGGGGTGTCACAAACAAGAAAATAACATTGAACTGTTTAAATTTTATAATTAGGATTATTTACCAAAGCCATGGACACTATATGCTGTCTATACAATAATAAAATGAACAGAGGAACTCTGCCAAAATCAACATCACTAATCAATAAACATGTATAAATCAGTTTGGTTAAAGATCTAATCAATAAACAGTTATCTGGTTTTTTTTACAACAGAAATCTTTAGTTATAGAGGAGACAAGTGCCCCAAAAGATATACATAATAGCAATATATGAAATAAGTTCACTAAATAACCATTTTCAAATAGACTTTGTGTAAAGACTTTTTTCTCTATGTAAATGAAATGTGTTTGAAGAAAGCAGCGTTAATGCTTTGTCAATATTAAAAGTGCCATATAAAATTTGCTAATTTGTGTTAAATAAAGTCTGTATGCTAATGGCGATGTGTTTATTGTGATCAAAATTTGGTGATATTATAAGTAGTGTCACCATCAGAGGTGAAAAGAACCCCTTTAATAACAGCTAATCCTGTATACTCAAAAAATAAATATATATTATCTAATTTATTTCTATCAAAGAAAAGTTAAAGTGATTAGTTTTTCCAATTGTATACAGTTTATTTGTTAAACCAAAGCTGATGTGTATTGGCAGTTTAGACACTGCAGTGTACAGTACATTTAATTACTTTCCATTATATGACCTTGTATAATGGTACTGTAATACATGTTTTCTTTAATTAGTTTATACTGGGTACATACTGAATTAGTAAAGGGATATGATTATAAAGGCCTAGTAGTTGTGAAATGTTCCAGAGGTTCTGTGTGACATACTGTCGTGTTTTGGTGAGCCTAACTCTGTCGTACAATGCAGTTAATGTCCAATATTACAATAAAGTGTCAAAATCATTTAAAACACAGCTTCTTGATCCCTTGTAAAATGGGCTAAAATAATAATTAAAAAAAACAAAAAAAAAAACACTCAAGACCTGCAAGAGGAACACTGTCGACTTGTTGAATTTGCCAGTTTATTTATTCCATCATATAATTTTTTTTACCAAAAACACATTCAACAGATAAATCAATCAGTTGGGCTGGTCAGTCAGACATTCAACAGGTCAATCTATCAGTTGGGTTGGTCAATGAGACATTCAACAGGTCAATCTATCAGTTTGGTTGGTCAATGAGACATTCAACAGGTCAATCTATCAGTTGGGTTGGTCAATCAGACATTCAACAGGTCAATTTATCAGTTTGGTTGGTCAATGAGACATTCAACAGGTCAATCTATCAGTTGGGTTGGTCAATGAGACATTCAACAGATCAATCAATCAGATGGGTTGGTCAATCAGACATTCAACAGATAAATCAATCAGTTGGGTTGGTGGTCAATCAGACATTCAACAGATCAATCAATCAATTGGGTTGGTCAATGAGACATTCAACAGGTCAATCTATCAGTTTGGTTGGTCAATGAGACATTCAACAGGTCAATTTATCAGTTGGGTTGGTCAAACAGACATTCAACAGGTCAATCTATCAGTTGGGTTGGTCAATCAGACATTCAACAGATAAATCAATCAGTTGGGTTGGTGGTCAATCAGACATTCAACAGATAAATCAATCAGTTGGGTTGGTGGTCAATCAGACATTCAACAGGTCAATCAATCAGTTTGGTTGGTCAATGAGACATTCAACAGATCAATCAATCAGTTGGGTTGGTCAAACAGACATTCAACAGATCAATCAATCAGTTGGGTTGGTGGTCAATCAGACATTCAACAGGTCAATCAATCAGTTTGGTTGGTCAATGAGACATTCAACAGGTCAATCAATCAGTTTGGTTGGTCAATGAGACATTCAACAGATCAACCAATCAGTCGGGTTGGTGGTCAATCAGACATTCAACAGATAAATCAATCAGTTGGGTTGGTGGTCAATCTGACATTCAACAGATCAATCAATCAGTTGGGTTGGTCAAACAGACATTCAACAGGTCAAGCTATCAGTTTGGTTGGTCAATCAGACATTCAACAGATCAATCATTCAGTCTGGTTGGTCAATCAGATATCAACAGGTCAATCTATCAGTTGGGTTGGTCAATCAGACATTCAACAGGTCAATCAATCAGTTGGGTTGGTCAAACAGACATTCAACAGGTCAATCAATCAGTCTGGTTGGTCAAACAGACATTTAACAGATCAATCTATCAGTTGGGTTGGTGGTCAATCAGACATTCAACAGGTCAATCTATCAGTTGGGTTGGTCAATGAGACATTCAACAGATCAATCAATCAGATGGGTTGGTCAATCAGACATTCAACAGATAAATCAATCAGTTGGGTTGGTGGTCAATCAGACATTCAATAGATAAATCAATCAGTTGGGTTGGTGGTCAATCAGACATTCAACAGATCAATCTATCAATTGGGTTGGTCAATGAGACATTCAACTGGTCAATCTATCAGTTTGGTTGGTCAATGAGACATTCAACAGGTCAATTTATCAGTTGGGTTGGTCAAACAAACATTCAACAGGTCAATCTATCAGTTGGGTTGGTCAATCAGACATTCAACAGATAAATCAATCAGTTGGGTTGGTGGTCAATCAGACATTCAACAGATAAATCAATCAGTTGGGTTGGTGGTCAATCAGACATTCAACAGGTCAATCGATCAGTTTGGTTGGTCAATGAGACATTCAACAGATCAATCAATCAGTTGGGTTGGTCAGTCAGACATTCAACAGATCAATCAATCAGTTGGGTTGGTGGTCAATCAGACATTCAACAGGTCAATCAATCAGTTTGGTTGGTCAATCAGACATTCAACAGGTCAATCAATCAGTTTGGTTGGTCAATGAGACATTCAACAGATCAACCAATCAGTCGGGTTGGTGGTCAATCAGACATTCAACAGATAAATCAATCAGTTGGGTTGGTGGTCAATCTGACATTCAACAGATCAATCAATCAGTTGGGTTGGTCAAACAGACATTCAACAGGTCAAGCTATCAGTTTGGTTGGTCAATCAGACATTCAACAGGTCAATCAATCAGTTTGGCTGGTCAATCAGTCATTCAACAGGTCAATCAATCAGTTGGGTTGGTCAAACAGACATTCAACAGGTCAATCAATCAGTCTGGTTGGTCAAACAGACATTTAACAGATCAATCTATCAGTTGGGTTGGTGGTCAATCAGACATTCAACAGGTCAATCAATCAGTTGGGCTGGTCAATAAGACATTCAACAGGTCAATCAATCAGTTTGGCTGGTCAATCAGTCATTCAACAGGTCAATCAATCAGTCTGGTTGGTCAAACAGACATTCAACAGGTCAATCAATCTTTCTGGTTGGTCAAAAAGACATTAAACAGATCAATCAATCAGTTGGGTTGGTGGTCAATCAGACATTCAACAGGTAAATTAATCAGTTGGGCTGGTCAATCAGACATTCAACAGGTCAATCAATCAGTCTGGTTGGTCAAACAGACATTCAACAGGTCAATCATGCAGTTGGGCTGGTCAATCAGACATTCAACAGGTTAATCAATCAGTTGGGCTGGTCAATCAGACATTGAACAGGTCAATCAATCAGTTGGGCTGGTCAATCAGACATTCAACAGGTCAATCTATCAGTTTGGTTGGTCAGTCAGACATTCAACAGGTCAATTAATCAGTTGGGCTGGTCAATCAGACATTCAACAGGTCAATCCATCAGTCTGGTTGGTCAAACAGACATTCAACAGGTCAATCCATCAGTCTGGTTGGTCAAAAAGACATTAAACAGATCAATCAATCAGTTTGGTTGGTCAGTCAGACATTCAACAGGTCAATCAATCAGTTGGGTTTTGAGTCAAAGGTGTGTTTTTATATATTGCTGAACTTTCAATTAACTTTTTATAGCTATTAGTAATCTAAAACACTGCAGTTATAGCATTGTTATAGATTAATCTTTAGTATGTCTATGTGCAAACTTTATATTATTTCGGTAAACTGTCAGTTTGCTAGGGTCCTATGGTCTGCAATGTTGCAAAGGAGCATCACAAACAATTCTGTTTATAAAACTGGCCAATCATTACTGAATTATAATTATTTTATAGTATTTATAACCATATGATAACTAAAAGTTACTGATTATCTTAGATACACACTTAAGGTCGGCAAGCAAAAATACATACACAAATTTATTTATCTGTAGAAAATATTAATCATTAAATTGTAGTCAGATCAATGTGATGATATCATAAATCATGTTTTGTAAATAATCTATCCCCACTTCAGATTAAACCCACGAAGATTAATCCATAGATAATCTTATTTTAAAGGTTACTTAAGGAAGATAAGACAGAACAATGGATCATTATACTCTGGCGGGTGACGGGTAACGGGTGACAGGTAACGACTCATACACACCTAAATCAGCGGATAATAAGCCTCTCATCTCCAGTGAGAAATACGACAAATACAACAAATACGACACCTCTAGCGTAAGAGAAGCTTTGTTTAAAAATAAATGATAATTTCCTTATTGATTTATATACTTTGGTTATCCTATGAAAAATTTACATACAGGGGTGGTCTTCGTAACGTTTATTACATAACTCAAAAGAACAAATACTTCTAGTAGACAATTAGTAAATATATGAGATGCCAAAAGTTTACGATAAAGTTAAAAAAAATGAAAAAAGAAAAATGGATAAAGATCATAAATGAGTTCATAAAGAGAAAGTCATATGGAATAATATCATATTGATTTCACCTGATTAAACTTGACAGAAATAATTACTCGGCGATGTCAGCGATTATCAATACGCTAAATAATATATATATATTTTTTAAATTGAACATTTTTTTTTAAATGTACAAGTATACAAAAGGTGTTTGTTAATTTCCATTTTAATTATGTTTCCATAAATTGTAAAATGACAATAAATTTTAAGGAGATATTTCATCTCTGATGATACTTCTATGATAAATGACCGAGTTTAAAAGTTTAATCTTCCATTTAAATAATAAATTTTACATTACCTTTATTATGTTGCTTCATATCATCACATACATCAGACATTTTAGTGTATCTATTACCCCATGTGTAATAGTAAAAAGAAAAGATAAGGGTACCACCCAGATAGTTTATTTTACAAAAAGTATGAAGAAAAGAAAAAGTGTTAAAAAAGTCAGAAGAAAAATGTATTTTAAGTTGGATAATCAAATAATTATGTATTATTTAAATTTTTAAAATATAAAAAAAAAATGAAAAAAAATAAACAAAAATAAATAAATGTAAATGAATCATCATCTATCCTTTGTTCTTTATTTCCTGTTTTCCCGCTTTCAATGAGCTTATCATTTATCCATTGTTAACGTTTTTCATTTTCTGCTATCAGCGATTACACAATAAATTAAGTGTGTATTTGTCTTGGTTTATATAGGAATAGTGACAACCAAAATTTCTCACATATCTTAACTTCTTTTCAAAGTATCAGAGCGCTATTAAATCAAATGTGAAAAATAAATTGTGCAGGTGCACCTAGATGTTTTGAATTTCAAGGTTATCTAAAAGCTTGAAGAGGCAACATTTGAAATTCCATCAGTAACTTGTTATATTTCACACTATACCCCCAGATAGTGGTAATTCTCTCATTGTTCCCCATGACACAGAGGGAGAGATAAAACAGTGAAAAATGTGCAAGGTTCAGACATTTGTCACTTAATACTTTCATAAAAAAAATAATGGTTTTTACAAGCAATTTAATGAAGGAATCAAAAGTCATAAAGAATTCAAATTCTTTCTTGATAAGAGAAATGCTGAGTTCTCCACCAAATTTATATCAATCAATCAGTCAGTCAGTCAGTCTGTCTGTCTATCTATCTATCTATCTATCTATCTACCTATCTTTTTATCTTTCTATCTATTTGTATGAAGACAATGACAAATTTGTTTAGGTGAATGCAAAAATTGCAGTATTATGTTTTAGATGTAAGAAATTATAAGATAAGCAATTTGTTTGAATGCTCATGTCCTTTCTAATGATAGAAAATTTTTTGTTGAGGTGCTAGTTCACTAAGTCAGCATACCATAGACAATCATACCACTACTCCTGTCACGTTATTCTGCCACTGGGTGAACCAGTTAATACTTTCTCCTCTTAATGCAAAGCACCATTATGAGGAAGTCATCCAAGGTTCAAACCTACATGTATAACTTCCTGCTCTTATGGTGGATGCTCTACGACTGACCCAAAAAAGGCGGTTTCACTCATACTGAGGTGGCCAGTTCATGGAGTACCCAAAGAAAAAACCACCAAAAACCACTGACCTTCAGCAAGTGAGCTGACAAACTTAATTAGAATAGGCTCTACTCAAATGGGATTCCAACACTCATGATGAAGGTGCAGTGTTCAAGAAGCTGGCACTATACACCACCCAACCACACAGGACTACAAGACCTACCAGAAAAAAAAATAGCACATGCATTATAGCCAATAGAGACAATAATATCATGTTGATGGGTGGTCTTATCTAACAGGTTACTTTCATCAAATACTACAGAATTGTGTAATCAATAAAAACTATTGAGAAAGGAAGTCGTTCAAACGAGACTTCAGATAAGTTTAAGTTACCAAAAATTCAATGCCTAAAAAAACCACATTTAAAAGGAAATATGAAGATATAAACACTCTCAATATTCTCAAGTTACCAGAAAAACCAGATTCAAAAGTCAAAAGTATTGTTCATTGTAAAAATTGTCAATTTCGAGAAATCTACGACCTTCTGATGGTCACACTCCAAACTTTACTACCATAGAACCATTATTACTTGTCAGTTTCAACAGGTATATGTCCTTCTATATCACAAATTAATCTAATATGAATTCTACAATTGTGAAAATTTATATTTTAAAACACAATACACAAAAAGCAATTAAATGACAAATTAATCCATTACTCCATATGAAGTTAAACATTAAAGAAATCTTATCGTTTGGAATATCTATTTGATGTGTCGAGTTTAACCCCGTTAAAGTAAAACACTGTTAAAAACAATTAAAGTTTATGACTTAGATTATCAACAGATTCATCTATCAGGGAAGATACTGTCCCAAACTCAATAGAATTTTCGACAAACTTTTGAAAACTTTCAAAGTCAAGGTGTTAACACTATACCCCAACATTGAAATAAGGACTATTGTTCAACTTTTCAATATTGCCTTTCTTATCAAGTTGTTTTTCAGAAGTTTTCAGTTCACAACTTCTAATATGAGCTTTATTGCAGATAAAACATTGTTATTTATCAGTATGAGACTTGAAATGCAAACTTTAGGTTTTGATAAGAAGTACTGATAGAACTATTGATATTTAGTTGAGGAATTTCATTGTACTTTAAAATCCAACTTGGGGATCAAACGTGCTGAAGTTATTCTTATGTCAATACACAGATCTGACCGCTATATCCAGTTTCCATTACAGAAGATTAAATCATGATAATGCCAATATGAATCATCTACCATTCTTTTATATACCAAGATTTATGATAATTCTGAAAAACAGCACAAACTTTGTAAATAAAAATCAATTCCGTCTTCAAAGGTAAAACTGTCTATACAATCACAAAGTTGAAAGATCTTATATATTTAAGTTTTATCTTGCTTGTGACAGAGTATAAACAGAAAGTTCATTCAGTATTCAATGTAATGCTTTAATGTCCAATTAGATGTTGTTTTCTTTATATCTAGATGTTACCAGCTTTACTTGATATTTGGATGTTGCAAGCTATCGTTTATATCTAGATGTTGCCAGCTATCCTATATATCTAAATTTTGCCAGCTATCCTTTATATCTAGATGTTGCCAGCTTTCCATGAAGTAATATTAATGATGTTTTTTTTATGTCCCAGGCTCCTGTTTCACAATAATTCCTTAACCAAAATTTTCCTTAACATAAATTAAGTGAATTAACAATCTCTTTTAAAACTTCATGTAAACATGTTTTTTAATAAAACTAAATACATATGTTTAAGCTTGAACTGATCAAATTCAAAATGACCCCTAGATACATGTATGTCTTACAAATAAACAAAAGTATTAGGATTTAAAATTGCCAGATTTAAGTCAAGGAAAATCTTAGTTAAGAAACTATTGTGAAACTGGGGCCAGTCAAAATTATTCCATTGTATTTTGAAGCAGGTAGTCATTTCAGGGCTGATGAATGAAACCTTAGCACCCAGAGAAAATCAACAAGCTTTCAAAGGCAAATTGAAACAACAAAAATAACCACTACATGTAAACAAATAACACACAAAAAAACCCCAAAAAACACCAAAACTAACCATAATATGTAAACAAATTACACACAACAAAATCACTAACAACTTAACACAACATGTAAACAAATTAGACACAACCAAAACAACAAAACCACAACATGTAAATAAATTACACATAACTAAAACACTAACAACTAAACACAACATGTAAACAAATTACACACAACCAAAACAACAAACTAACCCCAACATGTAAACAAATTACACACAACTAAAACAACAAAATTAACCACATGTAAGCAAATTACACACAACTAAAACACTACCAACTAAACACAACATGTAAACAAATTACACACAACTAAAACACTAACAACTAAACACAACATGACAACAAATTACACACAACTAAAACACTAACAACTAAACACAACATGTAAACAAATTACACACAAATAAAACACTAACAACTAAACACAACATGACAACAAATTACACACAACTAAAACACTAACAACTAAACACAACATGTAAACAAATTACACACAACAAAAACAACAAAAATAACCACATGTAAACAAATTACACACAACAAAAACAACATGTAAACAAATTACACACAACAAAAACCACAAAATGTAAACAAATTACACACAACAAAAACAACAAAATTAACCACTTGTAAACAAATCACTAACAACAAAAACAACATGTAAACAAATTACACACAACAAAAACAACAAACTAACCCCAACATGTAAACAAATTACACTCAACCAAAACAACAAAATTAACCACATGTAAACAAATTACACACAACTAAAACACTAACAACTAAACACAACATGTAAACAAATTACACACAACTAAAACACTAACAACTAAACACAACATGTAAACAAATTACGCACAACTAAAACACTAACAACTAAACACAACATGTAAACAAATTACACACAACAAAAACAACAAAACCACAAAATGTAAACAAATTACACACAACAAAAACAACAAAATTAACCACTTGTAAACAAATCACTTACAACAAAAACAACATGTAAACAAATAACACACATGTAAACAAATTACACACAACCAAAACAACAAAATTAACCACATGTAAACAAATTACACACAACTAAAATGACAAAACAAACAACATGTAAACAAATTACACACAACAAAAACCACAAAATGTAAACAAATTACACACAACAAAAACAACAAAATTAACCACTTGTAAACAAATCACTAACAACAAAAACAGTATGTAAACAAATTACACACAACAAAAACAACAAACTAACCCCAACATGTAAACAAATTACACTCAACCAAAACAACAAAATTAACCACATGTTAACAAATTACACACAACTAAAACACTAACAACTAAACACAACATGTAAACAAATTACACACAACTAAAACACTAACAACTAAACACAACATGTAAACAAATTACGCACAACTAAAACACTAACAACTAAACACAACATGTAAACAAATTACACACAACAAAAACAACAAAACCACAAAATGTAAACAAATTACACACAACAAAAACAACAAAATTAACCACTTGTAAACAAATCACTTACAACAAAAACAACATGTAAACAAATAACACACATGTAAACAAATTACACACAACCAAAACAACAAAATTAACCACATGTAAACAAATTACACACAACTAAAATGACAAAACAAACAACATGTAAACTAATTACACACAACTAAAACGACAAAACAAACAACATGTAAACAAATTGCTAACAAAAAAACATGTAAACAAATTACACACAACCAAAACAACAAAACAAACAACATGTAAACAAATTGCTAACAAAAAAACAACATGTAAACAAATTACACACAACTTAAACGACAAAACAAACAACATGTAAACTAATTACACACAACTAAAACACTAACGACTAAACACAACATGTAAACAAATTACACACAACCAAAACAACAAAATTAACAACATGTAAACAAATTACACACAACTAAAATGACAAAAAAAACAACATGTAAACAAATCCCTAACAAAACAAACAACATGTCAAGAAATTACACACAACTAAAACGACAAAACAAACAACATGTAAACAAATTACACACAACTAAAACACTAACGACTAAACACAACTTGTAAACAAATTACACACAACCAAAACAACAAAATTAACCACATGTAAACAAATTAAACACAACTAAAATGACAAAACAAACAACATGTAAACAAATCGCTAACAAAAAAAAAACAACATCTAAACAAATTACACACAACAAAATCACTAGCTACAACTAAACACAACATGTAAACAAATTATCTAAACAAAAATCCACAACATGTAAACAAATTACACACAACAAAAACAACATGTAAACAAATTACACACAACAGCTATCCACAACATGTAAACAAATTACAAACAACAACTATCCACAACATGTAAACAAATTACACACAACAACTATCCACAACATGTAAACAAATTACACACAACAACTACCCACAACATGTAAACAAATTACACACAACAAAAACAAACTAACCCTAACATGTAAACAAATTACACACAACTAAAACAACAAAACAAACAACATGTAAACAAATTGCTAACAAAAAAAAACAACATCTAAACAAATTACACACAACAAAATCACTAGCTACAACTAAACACAACATGTAAACAAATTATCTAAACAAAAATCCACAACATGTAAACAAATTACACACAACAAAAACAACATGTAAACAAATTACACACAACAGCTATCCACAACATGTAAACAAATTACAAACAACAACTATCCACAACATGTAAACAAATTACACACAACAACTATCCACAACATGTAAACAAATTACACACAACAACTACCCACAACATGTAAACAAATTACACACAACAAAAACAAACTAACCCTAACATGTAAACAAATTACACACAACCAAAACAACAAAATTAACCACATGTAAACAAATTACACACAACTAAAACACTAACAACTAAACACAACATGTAAACAAATTACACACAACTAAAACACTAACAACTAAACACAACATGTAAACAAATTACACACAACTAAAACACTAACAACTAAACACAACATGACAACAAATTACACACAACTAAAACACTAACAACTAAACACAACATGTAAACAAATTACACACAACAAAAACAACAAAATTAACCACACGTAAACAAATTACACACAACAAAAACAACATGTAAACAAATTACACACAACAAAAACCACAAAATGTAAACAAATTACACACAACAAAAACAACAAAATTAACCACTTGTAAACAAATCACTAACAACAAAAACAACATGTAAACAAATTACACACAACAAAAACAACAAACTAACCCCAACATGTAAACAAATTACACACAACCAAAACAACAAAATTAACCACATGTAAACAAATTACACACAACTAAAACACTAACAACTAAACACAACATGTAAACAAATTACACACAACTAAAACACTAACAACTAAACACAACATGTAAACAAATTACGCACAACTAAAACACTAACAACTAAACACAACATGTAAACAAATTACACACAACTAAAACACTAACAACTAAACACAACATGTAAACAAATTACGCACAACTAAAACACTAACAACTAAACACAACATGTAAACAAATTACACACAACAAAAACAACAAAACCACAAAATGTAAACAAATTACACACAACAAAAACAACAAAATTAACCACTTGTAAACAAATCACTTACAACAAAAACAACATGTAAACAAATTACACACATGTAAACAAATTACACACAACCAAAACAACAAAATTAACCACATGTAAACAAATTACACACAACTAAAATGACAAAACAAACAACATGTAAACTAATTACACACAACTAAAACGACAAAACAAACAACATGTAAACAAATTGCTAACAAAAAAACATGTAAACAAATTACACACAACCAAAACAACAAAACAAACAACATGTAAACAAATTGCTAACAAAAAAAACAACATGTAAACAAATTACACACAACTTAAACGACAAAACAAACAACATGTAAACTAATTACACACAACTAAAACACTAACGACTAAACACAACATGTAAACAAATTACACACAACCAAAACAACAAAATTAACAACATGTAAACAAATTACACACAACTAAAATGACAAAAAAAACAACATGTAAACAAATCCCTAACAAAACAAACAACATGTCAAGAAATTACACACAACTAAAACGACAAAACAAACAACATGTAAACAAATTACACACAACTAAAACACTAACGACTAAACACAACTTGTAAACAAATTACACACAACCAAAACAACAAAATTAACCACATGTAAACAAATTAAACACAACTAAAATGACAAAACAAACAACATGTAAACAAATCGCTAACAAAAAAAAAACAACATCTAAACAAATTACACACAACAAAATCACTAGTTACAACTAAACACAACATGTAAACAAATTATCTAAACAAAAATCCACAACATGTAAACAAATTACACACAACAAAAACAACATGTAAACAAATTACACACAACAACTATCCACAAATTGTAAACAAATTACACACAACAGCTATCCACAACATGTAAACAAATTACAAACAACAACTATCCACAACATGTAAACAAATTACACACAACAACTATCCACAACATGTAAACAAATTACACACAACAACTACCCACAACATGTAAACAAATTACACACAACAAAAACAAACTAACCCTAACATGTAAACAAATTACACACAACCAAAACAACAAAATTAACCATATGTAAACAAATGGCTAGCAACAAAAACAACATGTAAACAAATTACACACAACAAAAACAACAAAACCACAAAATGTAAACAAATTACACACAACAAAAACAACAAAATTAACCACATGTAAACAAATTACACACAACTAAAACAACAAAATTAACTACATGTAAACAAATTAAACACAACTAAAATGACAAAACAAACAACATGTAAACAAATCGCTAACAAAAAAAACAACATGTAAACAAATTACACACAACTAAAACGACAAAACAAACAACATGTAAACAAATTACACACAACTAAAACAACAAAACAAACAACATGTAAACAAATTGCTAACAAAAAAAAACAACATGTAAACAAATTACACACAACTAAAACGACAAAACAAACAACATGTAAACAAATCGCTAACAAAAAAAACAACATCTAAACAAATTACACACTTCAAAATCACTAACAACTAAACACAACATGTACACAAATTACACACAACCAAAACAACAAAATTAACCACATGTAAACAAATTACACACAACTAAAATGACAAAACAAACAACATGTAAACAAATTGCTAACAAAAAAAAACATGTAAACAAACTACACACAACTAAAACGACAAAACAAACAACATGTAAACAAATTACACACAACTAAAATGACAAAACAAACAACATGTAAACAAATCGCTAACAAAAAAAACAACATCTAAACAAATTACACACAACAAAATCACTCACAACTAAACACAACATGTAAACAAATTACACACAACAACTATCCACAACATGTAAACAAATTACACACAACAAAAACAACATGTAAACAAATTACACACAACAAAGTCAACAAAACCACAACATGTAAACAAATTACACACAAAGCTAACATCACAAAATGTAAAAAAAATCACCAACAACAAAAGAAACAAAACAATGCCAAGATTTAAAGACATAAATAAGAAAATTACAAAAGTAAGAATAAGATACCATTAAAAATGACCTCCAGAAGTGAGAAAAACGAGCTGACATCTGACGCCAAGAAGAAAAGTGAAGATTGGAGATATTGAAAATGTATGAAAACACACAGTGAGGTGTTATATTCTAATACACTTTTAATTAACAAAATGACAACTAAAAAGCAAATTACTTAATTCTTAAATTACAATGTTTACCATGTACTCGACGACTCTCACGATCTTTTCCCTGGCAGGATGTCAGAACAAATTTTTCTTTCATTAAAATTTACTATACTGCTAAAACAACCTTGGAATAACAATGCAGTATACTATTATAACATAAAATAATTATACGTAATAACTTGACCTCAGATGAAGTCATTACCAAAACCCCTAATCCAATTATATGTTGATTTAAATTGTAATGGGAAACAAAGTGCCCCCTAAATATTAATCAATTTAGTTAGTTATGAATATTTGTTGGAAAATTTTTTCTCCTATTCTACAAATGCAGGTTCTTATTTAATTTTAAGAAATAATACATGTCAAATTTAATAACTATGTTTGTTGTTGTGCAGGTAAACTACTTCTTGTGTTTTCAAATACATGGAATGGTACCTGTTAAATTATAGAAAAAAGTACTTGTTAAATTCAATTACTTTAACCATCATTTTCAATACTAGTACACTGTTTGCTAATTATATAAATTTAGAAATTTGTTTATTTATTATAAATATAAAAATGGTTAGTTTCTTCAGTGTTTTCTTTGATCAAAATAATGACTTTCAAATCGGAAAATTACATGGATTATTAAAGTGTTGCACATAGTAGAACTTTGGCATACATTTGCTGTGACCTTGACCTGTCATGCCAAAAAGTAATCCATTATGATCTAAACAGTCTCATACATATATATTTACCAAACAAATAATAAACATTTCACATCGTAATTTTTATTCAAAAATGTTGCACATAACAGAACTCTGGTATCTCATTAGGGATGACCTTGACCTAAACAAGAAAAAGCAATTTATCCAATAAAAGGGAGAGTTATAAGTATTTAACCTTGTTAATCTGAAAAAATAAATCTTCAAATTCTCAAGTTTAATTTCAATTCAGGTTTTTTTTTTTTACTCAAATATAAATTAGAATGACCTTAGCTTTCAAACATTTAGAGTAATAGCTTTTCAGCATTTAATCCTGCCATTTACAGGAAACAAATAAACAAATCTAAGATTTCAAACATAATTATAAAAAGCAACCAACAATATACAAAAATTATACAAAATGTAAACAATATTATAATAGTATAATGTTACTTGTCTTTAAATGCAGATAATTTGTTTTCTTTCTATGAACATGAATTTTATTCCAATATATTTTCAAACTGTGTAACACATGTTAGATTCAAGTTTGACTTAGTTTAGAATGGCTTCCTATTAACAAGTTTGACTTAGTGTAGAATGGCTTCCTTTTAACAAGTTTGACTTAGTTTAGAATGGCTTCCTATTAACAAGTTTGACTTAGTTTAGAATGGCTTCCTATTAACAAGTTTGACTTAGTTTAGAATTGCCTCTATTAGCAATTTTGACTAAGTTTAGAATGGCTTCCTTTTAACAAGTTTGACTTAGTTTAGAATGGCTTCCTATTAGCAATTTTGACTTAGTTTAGAATGACTACCTATTAACAAGTTTGACTTAGTTTAGAATGGCTTCCTATTAACAAGTTTGACTTAGTTTAGAATGGCTTCCTTTTAACAAGTTTGACTTAGTTTAGAATGGCTTCCTATTAACAAATTTGACTTAGTTTAGAATTGCCTCTATTAGCAATTTTGACTTAGTTTAGAATGGCTTCCTTTTAACAAGTTTGACTTAGTTTAGAATAGCTTCCTATTAGCAATTTTGACTTAGTTTAGAATGACTACCTATTAACAAGTTTGACTTAGTTTAGAATGGAGTCTATTAGCAAGTTTGACTTAGTTTAGAATGGCTTTCTATTAACAAGTTTGACTTAGTTTAGAATGGCTTCCTATTAACAAGTTTGACTTCTTTCTATTTACAAGTTTGACTTAGTTTAGAATGTCTTCCTATTAACAGTATCACTATTCAATCTTCAATGTCTTCATCTTAAATTTCAAATTTTTTAATCAAGAAATATTAATTCAAATGCAAATCAAAATATCAAATATAAAGAATGAATGGCCATAAAGTAAATTTTTTGATGAATTGCTATCAAGATTTCAATCTTTTTGTTTGATTTTGAAAAAAAGATAAAAATTACAATAAAATAATACTGTTATTAAAAAAGTGTAATTTTACAAAAAGTACATGTGACTCAGGTAAAATTAACTTTAAAAATGGACACTGTCAAAAATGAGAACACCAGAAAAGATATTTAAAAAAAAACACTGCCAGGATATACATGAAGAAGAGAGTAACATCGGGGGAATAAGATGATAAGAGAAGAAAATGATGATTAATGCAAAGTATAGAAAATTCTCAAAGTGAAGAAAAGTAATCATGTCCTACGTTCTACGTCCCAATCAAGATGACATACATATACAGTTTAGAGAACCACAGTCTTCATTTCTGTATGCTTGGTATTAGGAAAAGAGTAAAAAGACAGACATTTCCCTTTTTCAAGTCTTCAGTTGTAACTAGTTAGAACTAGAAATTGAATTCTAAACATGTAGTTGTTGTAATGCTGTTTAACAACACATCAGCAATATTTCAGCTATTTATGACGAAAGCGAGGTTATTAATCTCTATGGAACAATCTAAGAACAAGTTCAAGTACGCCTGTGATGTTTAAGTGTGTATTAATTCTGCAGTGTTCTAGCATGCACTCAGGATGACTTTTTAGTAAGGTGCTAGCTCACCAAGTCTGAGTATGCTGCAGTCAAGCATACTGCTCTCATAGTCCATTATCCTGGCACTTGGTGAACCAGTCAAATACTCTATCCTCATGACCCAGAGCATCAGGAGAAGAAGCAATATCTTAAGTTTAAAAGTGCCAGCGGATCCAACATTCACCTTTTCCCTATTCTTAAGTTTAAAAGTGCCAGTGGATCCAACATTCATCTTTTCCCAATATTGACAACTTTTTACTTTGTGCAGAAACAAAAAACTATGGTAAAAGCAGATCAATTTCCTGTTATGACTAGTCTCAAGTAAGTGAAAAAATGCCAGACTTTATTCCAGTTATTGAAATTTCTATGAAAATTAAGCAAAAATCACATTACAAACAAGTGACCTCAATGATAAAATTTAAAAAAATTCTTTCAAACAGTCGAAGTATTTAAAAGATTGGTCAGACTTCACAAATATAATTACATGTATATATATTATAATTTTTGTTATATTTTGTCTACGAGGTCTTAATTGCAACTTCAGAGGTTTAAAATTTTAATTCTTCAGTTTTAACTTTAATTAATTATCTTAGCTTCATGCAATTTTTAATTAGCTAAGCACTTTTACTTGAGAAGTCTAAATGTAGAATATGTGGAGAAAAAAAACAGAACTTTAATGAAAAGCTGGAATAGTTAAAAGTTAAAGCTGGAATAATTAAAAATAAAAGTATTATTTGATCATAATTTAAGATATTTAGCAAACAAGGTCTTTTCCTCTTAACACAAAACAATATGTTCAAAAATAGCATATTTTCAACAGTGTTACGTTCTTCACAGACTATTTTATTCAAATATTTTCTATATTGTAATCAAAAGATCACTAACAATTTTATATTAACTAGCTGTTAATTTGCCAATTTTACCCACTTGGATTTAATTAATCATCAATTTCCTGGCCTATTGAATAAAGTCACAAGTTTAATGTTCACATTCTCAAATTTAACTCTTTATTATTTTTGTACTTATTTAAAAAAGAATTTTTCACAACTATCTTTTCAAAAAAAATATGATTCATATTTGAATACAAATTTACTTTCCTTACAATACAATTGTTCAATTTGAGTTGTCACGCACTTTGAATGTACGTTGTCAATTTGGTCATTATGGTTTTTATTGACATTTTTGGCAAGAGGTACTTTTTAAAAAATATCATTTATGTGATCTATATAATTATAAAAATGATGGATAATGTGTCTAAAAATAAATCTGATCATTACTGGTTTTCACTAGCTGTTTTGTGTTACATGCTCATAGAGTGTGCAATTTCAAGATTAATGTGTTTACATGCCTCAGAAAACGCCAACAACAAATTTCTTTAAACTGCATGTTAATTATCTCAAGATGAATGATTTTCTCCATAAAGTCACATTTTATTTTTATTTTTTCTTTTTAACTTGACCTAGATGTCTCATTCAGACTGACACAGAACTCTGTCAACATGAATTTTATTATAACTTTTTCTGAGAGAGACCCCCACATGACCCTGAATATTTTGCTTACTGTTTTTGCTTTCTTCAAACAAAATCTTTCTAATTTTTATTATGAAAACTGGAAAATTATTAAAGGAAGGTGCAAACTTAAATGGCTTTTGTCATATGATATTTTTATTTTTATTGCAGAAGATAATAGTACCTAATTGCCACATTTGCAATAACTACAGCATGCCTAGTGTGGAGTATGTATCAAGGTCACCTGAGAAAATATGGCATTAAGGAAATGACTCCTGATTCGACTTAAAATTCATATTTTTTCACAAACAAAAATATTTTGTAAAACAAAAAGGAAGCTTTTAAAAGTTGATTTTCATCATAACTGTGTCTGCAGTTATTGTTAAATTTTTTGATTTGTCTGAAAACACATACCCAGTCAATACCTAGTAAATAATAACAGGAATGTTTTGTTGAATTTTTAGGGTTTGTTCTCAATACCTACCATACTGTAATCTGTATATAACTTTACACATGAAACCAGTACAAATTGGAGCTGAAATATTATGAGTAAACTTATGAAGTAATGTGCAAAGTATGTTTCCAAATAAATATTTTAAGAGGAGAAACATTCGAGTTACAAAAATGTAACTTCTGTAGCAATAAATAAGGATCAGTCAAAATTACAATGAAATAAGTGAACTTTATTTGTTAAATATAATAAAAAAATATCTGGTTCCATGTTCCACATAACAGATATCAGATACTGGAACACTGGTTCCATGTTCCACATAACAGATATCTACTGGAAACACTGCTTCCATGGAAACAAACCTTTTGAGGTAGCATCTATTACATCTATTACTAATGCTATAAACTAATGCTGATCTGATGTTACAAAATAAAAAATATTCATTTTTCAGTTATTATTAAAATATTATCGTTATAATTTTTAAAAAATAATAAATCAAAATTCTGAAAATATATAAACTGAGGTTCATTTTAAAACCAGATTGCTTAAATCAAAAAGTAAACAAATTGTTTATGGTTGATAAATTTATGTTTGATTGTTTCCAGGAAAAATAAATACATCAAACAAATTAAAAAAAAAAAAAAAAAACTACATGTTTTAAACAACTTAATATCTGTAACTGAAATGTAACAAGGTTCATTGTTCATGACCAGTTTGACTTGACTTTGGAGACCCTAACTTCTTCACCAAAGGTCACAATCACCCAAATAAGTTTACTTTTTAACACTCTTTGTTTTTCAAACAAAAAAATACATTTTTTTTGTTATTTTGTTTTATTAATAAAGTGTGTTTCACCTGCAGGTCAAAGTATCCTGACCACTGCAACCTGCAGTTATTCACCACTGACCATGGGTCATCCTAGTTCATATGTTAAAAGAATAATACTAATTTTTTGAAATGACTATTTTTGTGTTTGTTTTAAAATCATATCCATTGAGGTTAAACTATAAAGATGTACACCTTCGCCCCAGTGACCACTTAATGGTCAGTATGATTGCAGCTGTTTTTGTTTTGTTCCGACCACAAGGTGACCAATTGTTGACTTTTTATAACAACAATTTATATTATACTATTTTTATAATTATATGTAGCATACTTCTGAGTGAGTAATTTTTAGAAAATATTGTTTCCGCCAACATACAAAATGCTTCAATGAACCCTAAAAAAAGAAAAGATTTACCCCAAGTTAATATCAGTACAAAAATTTATAATATTATACATCTATCATAATAAACATTTTAACATCTACTTATCAAAAATGACAATATCGAGACTCTATAAAATTATATGACAAAAATGATAATATTGTAATTTTTTATTCCTTGACAGAAAAAAACCTTATCTAGAGAATCAAGTGGATAAGTTGTCCATTTTCAAACCAAAAAAAAAAAAGGGTTTTTGAATGTTTATTTTTTATGGTATTCAACAACACTTGAAAAAAATACCAGGTTCAATCTCTGTGCCATATAGTGAAAAGGGTACCAGATTTAATCCTGCGTGCCACTGTGCCATTTGGGGAAAAGTCTACCATGTTTAATCCCTGTGCCATATAGTGAAAAGGGTACCTGTGTATTTAATCTAATATCTTGGACAAGACTTATGATTCATATTTTGTTTGAGGTTTAGTTTACAAAATCAATACTCGATTTAATTTATTACATATCAAAACACAAAAATAATATGAACAAATTGTAAAATTTATAACAATTCAAAAGAAAAAAAAAGTAAACTGGATTTTATGGTGATTGATGACAAAATTGAGAATACCAATTCTATCTTTATTTATAATATGTGAGATATTATAATTGGTAAAGTGGTAATATCCATCTAATTCTGTATGTCTTTAGTCAAACAATGAAGCATACAAATATCCACTTCAGTATATATCATAGTATATCATACATGACTTTAAAAACTTTTAACGAAAAATTATGGCTATGACACGTTCTTTAAAACCATCATATATTACACCTTTTCATGTTTTTTTTCTCATCTTAAGATTTATATAACATTTATACAATAAAATATGTGTTTTATGTCATTTTTTGAAAAAAAAAAATCTTTGAAAATTCATATGAACCTAATGGCATCTTGAAAGAAAGCACAAAAAAAGGCTAAAACGTTTATAGATATAAGGCAATTAAAATACTACAAACTTGACGAAACAATTCAACCTTTTTAATGATAAAAATTAGGATTTTAATTTCTATTTTTGTCAACTCTTAAAACTTGGATCAGCTAGCTTAACAGAACTTAAAAAGATCTAGTTGTAAGTTTTTGTGTTATAATAATGATGACTTAAAATATCTGATCATTGCTCTTCAACTTTTTTAGTCAACAATTGCTTAGCTAGTTTATGATCATTTTCTGCAGAGACAGCTTTAAGTATATTAAGAATTGTAATTTGGTTAAAGGAGTTTAGTTGAGTAGTGGTGTTTAACGTCCCAGTCAAAAATATTACATTTATATTGAGACGTCACCAGCTATAGACGAAAGTGCAGAAATTTTGCCTGTGCGTTGCGCTGATGGCATTATACGGCAGGGTTCTTTATTGAGCTACACCTACTGTGACATGGGACCTCGTTTATTTTAAATTCACATCCAAAAGAACTGTGACTTTCATTTCGTAAAGTCAAGTGCTTGGCAAAACTGGAGTTGTGTTGAGTAATGGTGTTAACGTCCCAGTCAAGAATATTTCACTTATATCGAGACATTGCCAGCTGTAGGCTAAAGTGCAGAAATTTTGCCTGTGTGTTGTGCTGATGGCATTATACAGCAGAGTTCTTTAATGTACCATGTCTACCATGACATGGGACCTCGTTTATTTTAAGTTCCCATCCGAAACAACCATGATTTTTATGCCAAGTGCTTGGCCAAAGAACAGTCACTACCCACTTTCAAGTCTTGGGTCAGACCCAGTCAGTGTTCAAACCCATGACCTTCCACTTATGAGCACTCTAACAACTGAGCTACCACAGTGGTCTGTAGTAAAAGGAAACAATTTTTCAAAAATAGTTTATAACTTTTGTGTTAAAACAAGAATTTACTGAAAATTGATCAAATATAATTTCACAGTATGATATATTTTGAAAATAAATTATTTTATCTTGTGTTTTTGTTAGATAGAAGAATTTTAATGTTTCTTTTTTCCTTTTTTTAAAAAAAAAAAAAAAAAAAACCAAAATCTTATATTCATATTTAAAATGTTACATTTTTGCAGATTTATTGGAATGTAACTCAACCTAATTTAACTATTTTGTGCAATTTAGTCCTAGATTTTATTAAAGTAGCAATCCAGAAATACTTTATAAAAAAAATCCTGAAATAATTTGTAAATTACAGCTTTATTGTTTATAAAATTATACCAATCAATATATGATAAAAAGATACATCAAAATTACAACATGTGAATATCAGTCATTGTCCCATATAACAGTACCAAATGTAATGTAATAAACCAAGTACATGTGAATATCAGTCATTGTCCCATATAACAGTACCAAATGTAATGAAATAAACCAAGTACATGTGAATATCAGTCATTGTCCCATATAACAGTACCAAATGTAATGTAATAAACCAAGTACATGTAAATATCAGTCATTGTCCCATATAACAGTACCAAATGTAATGTAATAAACCAAGTACATGTGAATATCAGTCATTGTCCCATATATAGGTACCAAATGTAATGTAATAAACCAAGTACATGTGAATATCAGTCATTGTCTCATATATAGGTACTAGATGTAATGTAATAAACCAAATACATGTGAATATCAGTCATTGTCTCATATATAGGTACTAGATGAAATGTAATAAACCAATACATGTGAATATCAGTCATTGTCCCATATATAGGTACTAGATGTAATGTAATAAAAAAGTACATGTAAATATCAGTCATTGTCCCATATATAGGTACTAGATGTAATGTAATAAAAAAGTACATGTGAATATCAGTCATTGTCCCATATATAGGTACTAGATGTAATGTAATAAAAAGTACATGTGAATATCAGTCATTGTCCGATATATAGGTACCAGATATAATGTAATAAACCAAGTACATGTGAATATCAGTAACTGTCAATATATAGGTACTAGATGTAATGTAACAAACCAAGTACATGTGAATACCAATGATCTCCCTTAAAGGGTACAATATTTCAACTGGTAAACCCAAAAGAGAACAATATTTCATCTTGTGAACCCAAAAGGGAACAATATTTCATCTTGTGAACCCAAAAGGGTAAAATATTTCACCTTTTGAACCAAAAAGGGTACAATATTTCATCTGGTGAACCAAAAAGCGCACAATATTTCACCTTGTGAATGAAGACACTGGAAAAGTAACACGTAAGTCTTGATGCCAGGCTCGACAAAAACTGAGACTTTCCCCCTATGGTTGGGACTATTAAAGACTTAGAGTCTTCTCCAAAAGATAGGACCAATGTAGATTAAAAACTGATCCTGAATGGTTAGGACAACCATGGTGTCTGAGAGACAGCTCCACCATTGACTGAATTACTAAGAGCAATATAAGCAAAAACAAAATTAAGAACTATCAGTTCAGCTTCACAGTGCTGACACTAAACAAAAAACCATCTTCTAAATCAATATAGCTGTGGTTTAGGAAAAAAGGATGGAGTGGTTTCTTCATTTTCCTGTAGTCTTTGAAATCATATATAGCCACTTCAGTAAATGTTAATATATAAATCAGTTACGGAAAGAACAATGTATTTAAATGATATCAAAGTATATTGACATTTTAAATTTTAACAAATAATATGATAATTTGATTATAATAAACTTTAGAATAAATTGGATATTTCCTATTCTTATTATCCTATAACATAATAATGCACAAACTGTGATCAAGTTTACGTTTACAACAGATTTTGTGTTACAAAGTCTAGTTCAATAAAAACCACTGACATGCATAATGGAGAGGGGGGGGGGGAGTGTTAGAGGGGAATTATAGTGTTCTTAGTGTTCTGTCAATATTTTGTCATTTATATCGATGAACACATGTCTTGTATGCCAGAGAAAACTGTTACACACACACACACACACACACATAAAAGAAAAAGAGAAAAACTTTCAGCAGTAAGACAGAGAATTTGTGCTAATTGGATCAATACTTGTAAATTTCATACAAATAATACAAAAATCAACAAACCAAACTAAATAAGACTGGATATTGCTTTAGCCAATGCTATGACAAAATTTATTTCAACAAAAAACAAAACAACATATGGTGCCCATATAAATATTGTTTTGTCATAAGATATAATGTTATTTTACTCATCAAATTTAAGCTTAAACCAATGAAAACAACAACAGAAGATATCCCACCTATTTCTGGCAACCTTAAATGTTTTGTCCCATCAAGTGAACAGATTATTTAAACAAAATTATGTCAATGTTTTCAAGTTATAAACAGACTGTTTCAAGATGCTTGCATTAGATCAGAGGATCCTGACCTTTGAACTTACTCTGTTGACCAATTATTAACAGACCAATTCAAGATGCTTGCATTAGTTCAGAGGATCCTGACCTTCGAACTTAATCTGTTGACCTTCAATTATTAACAGACCAATTCAAGATGCTTGCATTAGTTCAGATGATCCTGACCTTTGAACTTACTCTGTTGACCTTCAATTTCTTGAACAAATCTGATAATACTGCAAGAGAAAAAAGTTCTTTAATTAAATTTCTAATAAAAACTTACAAATTAGTTGATTATTGTGCCATGTTTTGATAATGTGAAAGCTGACCCTTGCAAATGATAGAGAACAAGTATATCCAATACATTTATTTATTTTTTGTATATAACATTTTTTGTATATACATTAAGAAATAAGACACATATTTCAGCTGTATAAAGGAATATCATCTACTTCTATATAAAACTGTACTATTTTTTCATAAAAATATGGTATTTATAAAATTTAGGATATACATTCATTTCATAGTTATTACCTAAAATATGTCATATTAAGTGTCAGGTTAGGGTTTTTTTTTTTTTTTTTTTTTTTTTTTTTTAATAACTTGATGACTTCTATAAATTTTTAGGTTATTTTTTCATATAATATGATGACAGGTGGCAATTGTCCAACAGCTAAATAACAAAAAGCAAATGTTTTCAGTGCAATTATAAAAACTTGGATTTTTTAAAAAACAAACAAACCGCTGGATATAAACAAATTTTAATGAGTCATAAAAATATGTACATTTATTTTTATATAAGATTTCCTTAATTTCAAAGACACCTACTCTAAAAGAATAAAAGGTTTGCAAAACAAATGATTAAATTGCTGAAGTGATGCTTGTCTCTTAAACAGACAATTGTCAGATTTGGACATTGTAGTAAGTTTTTATGGTTGGTAGAGACTGACCTTAGGGCATTGTAGTGAGTTTGGTTTGTGTGCTTATTAGAGAGTGACCTTTGGTCAATGTAGTAAGTTGGTAGGGACTGACCTTAGGGCAGTGTAGTGAGTTTTTATGGTTTGTAGAGAGTGACCTTTGGACAGTGTAGTGAGTTTTTATGGTTTATACAGACTGACCTTAGGGCAGTGTAGCGAGTTTGTATGGTTTGTAGAGAGTGACCTTTGGACAGTGTAGTGAGTTTTATGGTTTATACAGACTGACCTTAGGGCGGTGTAGTGAGTTTGTATGGTTCCTAGAGAGTGACCTTTGGACAGTGTAGTGAGTTTATATGGTTTGTAGAGAGTGACCTTTGGACAGTAGTGAGTTTGTATGGTTTAAAGAGATTGACTTTAGGTCAGTGTGGTGAGTTTTTATGGTTTGTAGAGAGTGCCCTTTGGACAGTGTAATGAGTCTGTATGGTTTGAAGAGAGTGCCCTTTGGACAGTGTAGTGAGTTTTTATGGTTTGTAGAGAGTGCCCTTTGGACAGTGTAGTGAGTTTTTATGGTTGGTAGAGAGTGCCCTTAGGTCAGGTTAATGAGTCTGTATGGTTTGTAGAGAGTGCCCTTTAGGTCAGTGTAGTGAGTTTTTATGGTTTATAGAGACTGACTTTAGGTCAGTGTAGTGAGTTTTTATGGTTTGTAAAGAGTGCCCTTTGGACAGTGTAATGAGTCTGTATGGTTTGTAGAGACTGACTTTAGGTCAGTGTAGTGAGTTTTTATGGTTTTTAGAAAGTGCCCTTTGGATGGACAGTGTAATGAGTCTGTCTGGTTTGTAGAGAGTGCCCTTTGGACAGTGTAATGAGTCTGTATGGTTTGTAGAGAGTGCCCTTTGGACAGTGTAGTGAGTTTGTATGGTTTATAGAGACTGACTTTAGGTCAGTGTAGTGAGTTTTTATGGTTTGTAGAGAGTGCCCTTTGGACAGTGTAATGAGTCTGTATGGTTTGTAGAGAGTGCCCTTTGGACAGTGTAGTGAGTTTTTATGGTTTGTAGAGAGTGACTTTAGGTCAGTGTAGTGAGTTTTTATGGTTTGTAGAGAGTGACCTTTGGACAGTGTAGTGAGTTTGTATGGTTTGAAGAGAGTGCCCTTTTGACATTGTAGTGAGTTTGTATCGTTTGTTAAGAGTGACCTTTGTACAGTTGTGAGTTTGTATGGTTTGTAAAGAGTGTCCTTTGGATAGTGTAGTGAGTTTGTATGGTTTGTAAAGAGTGTCCTTTGGATAGTGTAGTGAGTTTGTATGGTTTGTAAAGAGTGTCCTTTGGATAGTGAAGTGAGTTTTTATAGTTTGCAGAGACTGACTTTAGGGTAGTGTTGTGAGTGTGTATGACTTGTGGAAATTCAACTTTTTTAAAGGAAAGTATTACAGTTCAGTATAAATAGAAAACCAGTTAATTGTTTTATGGTATGTATTATTTTTATAAAGCTTTCCATTTTAAACATGCAACAAGATTAACTAAATTAAATTACACTTAATTGGTTTATCTTAAGCCTCAAATGATAAATAACTGTGTACCTAGTTTATTATGACATAGCAGAAGATTACTCTGCCAGAGCACCTAGTCTCACTTCCACTGATAAGGGATGCTATGATATATATTGGCTATGTGTTTTGCTACATTTTTTTTTCAGTATACTTGTATATCATTTATTGTCTTTATGACATTTGTTGACAACAAGATGCTTACTCTTCCAGTGCACATATTTTCACCTCCACTGTTAAAGAGTTGGTATGATGTACATTTTCACTTTGAAAATAATGAAAATAATTTGAATAGAAAAATTGATTATTGACAGTACCTTGTTTCATATTCTTCATATAATATATAGGTCACATTGGATTTTTGGCTAACTTACAGCATTTTATAAATGATGGCCCTCTGGTTGACATTTATTAAACTTTCTACATACTTCATGGGTATAATAATGTAATAAATGCATTTTATTGATGGTTTCAAATCACTAATATATTTTTTTTATAGACAGGACTTTTCAAAAGTTTCAGAAATATATTTAAGAGATTAATAACCATTAAAAATAGATTTAAATTATAATAATGAAGCATTTTTCACTTAAAACAATGCTTTCTTTGATATGATAAAGCAATGGGGTAGATCACTGTCCGATACAGATATTCAATATGACATTTAACGCAAGGTCAGATGTAAAACTACCCACACCTAACCACATAGAATTGATTCTCTATCATGCTGTATCAATACCAATATTAACTCTTTTTTCTTTTATATATACTTAAATAAAACAAGACTATAATATATCAGTATTGATAAGTGTCATTTTATAATCTTAGGGTTATTTATCGTCCCAAGTTGAGGATTTCCAATGATTACATTTTATCTTTAAAGACCCTTTTTCAGTTGACATTTGTTTATTTTACTCCTCAATTTATCAGCCTTTTGTTTATTCAATCTTATCACAATACAGTATCTATTGACAAAAGTTTCTTATTTTAAAATTTAAACAATCAGAAAAAATCTAATTTTGATATCAAACTGCTGTAAACATGATAAGTAACTGTCAGATAAATATTATCATTAATAATAATACAGAGTACATTTCACAATCTTCTCCAATAAGCCATTGGCTCATTTCCATATTATATGACACAAATTCAATGAAACACAACTTACAATGGGATTTATTTTTAAAACTTTTTTTTAAAATTTTTTTTTAAAATTTTCCTTCACTCTGAATTCTTTCTTGTCTTGTTTTTAATTTGAAAGATTTTCTATTAACACATTTTGACATCTTTACATTTTTTAAAATCCATTTTTACAATTTTAAGATAGTGTTTATATATATAACTTATTAACTAATTCAACACATAAAGATCAGATTGAAGGGTTTTATTATTTAACATTCTTATAACCTACACCTTTCCATGATGCAAAAAAGAAACTTGAGTTGTGTTGAGTAATGGTGTTTAACGTCCCAGTCAAGAATATTTCACTTATATTGAGACAATGCCAGCTTTAGGCGAAAGTGTAGAAATTTTGCCTGTGGGTTGCATTATACAGCAGGGTTCTTTAATGTACCATGCCTACTGTGAGACGGGACCTCGTTTATTTTAAGTTCCTATCCAAAAGAACTGTGACTTTTATGTCGAGTGCTTGGCAAAAGAACAGTCACTACCCACTTTCAAGTCTTGGGTCAGACCTGGTTGGGTTTAGACCCACGACCTCCCACTTACAGAGCGAGCACTCTACCAACTGAACTACCGCACTTGAATTACAACACATCTTATATATCTTACTGAAAGTCTCATAAACAAAATGATCTTTTGTCCCTTACATCAGATAAAAAAAAAACATGCTCTGAAACAGAAGCAGATAAATATCTACGTTTCTGCTTTTCCATGGAAAAACCATCAAAAACACAAGTTCCAAAACTTTAGAAAATATTTATAGAGCATCAAATGTCAAGGAAAATAATTAAGAAACAACAGGAGAAATTCAAACATGGACACAGCATGCTGTTATTCACATACATTCACACACAGTGGTGTGTATGATTAAATTCTGCAAACATCTTAAAATTGTTATACTTTTACACTGACCATCACATGCACTTATAATCCCTTATCATCCAATATTTCAATAAGTTGACCAATATATTAATCAATGACCCTTGAAGTGTATTAAAATTAGGTTAATTATCATCATCTTTATTGCTGCTTCCTTCTTATATAGTAAGTTAAAATTCTTTGAAGTCATTAAGTATTTATAAATTTTTCTGTAGCTTTTATCTATAATTGTTCTCTTAGTTATTTCTTATGACCACTTAGGACTTAATCTGAGTGGTAAAACACTATGTGTGAATGTTTTAATTACATCTCTAGTACAGCAGGGCAGTGTCCACACACATGCAATTACTGATAAGGGAGGCATCCTTTTTAAGACATTCACACTTTCACACACACAAATCTGAGAAAAGTCCACACCAGTAAAATATTGCAGTGTTAACATGGGAACAACAAAAGAAAATAAGAAACTTGCCTTACTTACTAATAGAAAATTCATTGGAATTCATCTTTATGAAAAACAAGCTATGCGAAAAGTTGTACAACATTGACCAATCAAATTAAAACATTTCCCACACAAAAAATACATTGTTTTGCCTGCAAAGACAGACATAGCTATCAGGTCAACATAGGTGTAGTTATCATCAGTGGGAATCAATGTCATTTCTGATTTTGGTTAAAAAAGTTCATAACTTCTTCATTTGTGCCAATAATTGAAAGCCTCTATCCATTTTTGCTAATCACTAAGTGTCATCAAATTTGGTCTTGTTTTTTAGAGGAGATAATTAAAATTTAAAAACAAGTTATTTAGAAACACACAACATACAGTGTACTCTGTATCATCTCAGTTGCATTTCTAAATTTTCAGTTCAGGTTAGCTATAATGTTTTGTTATTAGTATTTAATTATGTTGTTTAGAACATCTTAATATGATACCTGCATGGTATGGCATATATATATATGGTGATAACAAAATATTCAGTAACTTTATTTTTAAAATGATAACATAATACATTATAAAATCATTTAAGAAAGGTGAGAACCAACAATTATTTGAACTACATTACAGTGCAAATAATAATAATAATAATAATAGAACAACAACACAAGAAGCAGAATTAGGTATAAAGATAAAATTGTTCACTTGTTAATTTTCTTATAACTTCCCATGAACCAGAAAATCCTTTTCCAATTAAGGATTTAATTGTCTAAAAAATTACAGATTCCGTTGACATCACATCTCAGATTTTCGCTTTAAATTTTAATTTCTTCTACCTTATCAAATCCTATGATAATCTGTTTGTTCTCAAACCTGAGGCTATTTAATATGTTAGTGTCAATTAATGCTGTTATTTTTGGCAAAGTCTTTAATGTAAATCATAAAAGTGTTGTATTTCAACGTATCAGTAATTAAAATACTCAGGAGAATTGTTTGTGTTTTGTGTTGAAATCATTAAATAAATTATTATAAACATTTATTAACAAACACATCAAGTCACTTAGATAAGACAACAGTATGTTCTGGAATATAACAAAATAAAAATAGTAGCCATTTTATCTACCATCACTGTTTGTCTAACCAGTCAATGAAGAAGTCAGATTAGTGGACTTAAAAACTCAGCATTCATACAAACAGGCGGCCAAGTGGTTTAACCAGTCAATGAAGGGGTCAGATCAGTGGATTAATTATTCAGAATCCATATACCTGTGTAGGCCAAGTGGTCCAAAGTACTTGCTTACAGATTAAAGTAATCTAACTGTCCATCCCCTTGAGGCCTGAAGGGGCCTCATTGGCCAAGTGGGCCAGAGTAATGGCCTACGGATAATAGTTATCCAGGTTTCCATTGCCATGGTGAAGAAGGGCCTCAGTGGCCTAGTGGTCAAAAGTACTGGCTTAAAGATAAAAGTTATCTGAGTTTCCATCCCCTTGGTGATGAAGGGGCCTTGGTGGCCAAGTCGTCCAAAGTACTTGCTTAAAGATTAAAGTTATCTTAGTTTCCATCCCCTTCGTGATGACGGGGCCATGGTGGCTGAGTGGACCAAAGTCCTGGCTTAAAGATGATAGTTTTCTAGGTTTCCATCCCCTTCGTGATGACGGGCCTTGGTGGCTGAGGGGTCCAAAGTCTTGACTTACAGATTAAAGTTATCTAAGTTTCCATCCCCTTGGTGATGAAGGGGCCTTGGTAGCCAAGTGGTCCAAAGCCCTAGCTTAAAGATTATAGCTATCTAGGTTTACATCCTCTTGAAAAGGAAATAAATGTACAAGGGACATCTTATTTGGTTTAAATTTCCATGAAAAGCAGTAACCTGTTTACTAAAAATGAACACCTTTACTAAAACCCAGGAAGCTACAAAAACTGGACAGAAGTAAAATACTTATATGTTTTAAAATAGACTTTCTTAAAACAATTACCCTGACTTGATTCCTAGACCAATTTTGATGATTTTCAACAAAGTATAATGTTTGTTCTCACTTGTACCCATACTATGTGAAGATGACAAAAAGGACTGTAAACTGATAAAGGATACTTCTACATCATACCTAAGACATCAAGGATTAAAATAATAACAGAAACAATCTTGATATTCAAGTATAACTTAAATTTATATGTTAATCAAATTTTCAATATCCTTACTTTTTATTATTAATTTTTTTATGGGGGGGGGGGGGGGTTGGAGAGAAAGGGGGGGTAGGAAGCTTTGTATCAAATTTAGTGCTTTATGAAACAAATATCTTCTTAATTATGTTGAAAATGTGTTGTAAAATTATATGACTATGTGTATATATATTTTTTTAAAACAAATGGTTAAAAAAATCAAATGAACAGAAATTTAGAAAAATTCTGCTTTAAAAGTAAACATTTTATGAAAATTGATTTAGAATATTTTATTTGAGAAAAAAAAATTAATAAAGACTGTATATGAAAAATGTCTAAAATAATTTAAGCATTCAAATACTTTTTTTGCAATGTCTTTACATTATGATTGACAATTTATATCATTTCATTTCATCAAAAATTATTTTTACACAATTAATAAATTTAAATAAAATACAAGATTAAATGGGCTGAATTAACTTTAATGTGGTTATTTAATGAAATACTTGAGAAAATTATGACACCCGCCTTCCACATACTTAAAGTATAGGTGTGTGATCTGACATTGGAATTTGATGCTGTAACGAGTTCACACAATAACTATACAAGGTCAAAATTCATTTATAAACCATGTCAAGTAATTTAGGAAAAAAAATATTTTCATATATAAATCTGAAGTCATTTATCATAATTCTAACAATAAATTTTGTTTCTAAAACTATGTAGAATTCTAAGAAATAAAAAGTTTGAAATGCATCAAAATTATAAGTATGTACTTGGTAACCGCTGAAAACTTGTGACAGCTGAAGACTTGTAACTATAGCTGAACATGTAAGATTAGCTTTAATAAGAGTTAACAGAAGTGCATACAACAGTGTGAAGTGGCTGATGTATCATAACATCCTCATTAGTTAAAGCATTTATTTATAGTAACAATGACAAATATCCAGTCACTTACCACATTATGACCACTTTTCTCTATATGTATTTATATGACAAAGGGTTTTGTTTCTTTAGCTCACCTGTATCAAATACGGATCAAATTTTACCCTACCTCTGACTAAATTCTATGATAGTGATTGGCTAAATTGAATCACATGACCAACCCAGTATCATTCTGTACATAGCCGCACTCGCAAAAATACTGGGTCAGCAAGGCTGATACAGGGTGGGTTAGAGTTACGTCCCCTGTCGCTAATGTAAACGTCAACAAAAATGGCGAATGTCAACAAACGCTTTGCCCAACATTCTGCTGTAGAGATAGATTTGAAACGGATGAAAGTTTCATCAGATGAAACGCTAAAAGCAAATGAAAAAGCTGCTAGACTGCTGTGGCAGTATTTAAAGGAAAAGCAAATGGATAAGGATTTCGAGAAATTTGACCCTGTCCGTTTGGATGAAGTTTTACAACATTTTTACAGGGATGCCAGGAAAGAAAATGGTGAACATTACAAGGTGAAATCACTTGAACAGTTCAAACATTCTTTGAACAGGTACTTAAGAAATCCCCCCTTTAACAAGAAATTTAATATTGTAAAAAATCCTGAATTCGGCGATTCCAACTCATGTTTTGAAGCTTCGATAGCAGAGTTAAAGTGTTTGGGCAAGGGCAGCGTTGACCATCACCCTATAATAAATGAAGCAGATAGAAACCTTTTGGATACATCCATTTATTTCAATCCGGACACACCCGAAGGGCTCTTTAACAAAGTTCAGTTTGATATAAGACTTTATTTTTGTCATTGTGCCGCTGAAAACATGCACTCAATGAACAAATCTATGTTTGCTGTCCATTCAGATCCCGTGTCTAAATTAAAATTTGTAATCAAAACCGGGGATGAATTGACAAAGAATCACAGGCAAAATGATACAGAACATATTTCAGGTATCAAGACGGAATCTCCAGATTCTCCATTCTTTCCTGTAAGATCTTTTGAACACTATCTTAGCAAGCTTCATCCTGAAAACAACTCACTGTGGCAAAGACCAAGAGATAGTTTCACAAAAATGATGAAATATGGTATTGTAATCAAACAGTTGGTGAAAAAAACACTCAAATCATTTATGAGAAATCTGAGTAATAAATGTAAACTTTCTCAAAATTACACCAACCACTGCATTTGAGCTACAGGGATCACTATTCTCACACAGAACACGTTAAGCCCATCACAAATAATGGCCGTTACTGGACACAAATCGGTACAGTCACTAGCAGTATACCAGAGGACGAGTGCAGCAGAAAAACTTCAAATGGACCAAGTTATGGGGCAAAATATCACTAAAGATACAAGACATCCAAGAGCTTTACAGGCTCGATAAAATCTGACTCTTCCAGCAGCACAACCGAAAAAGGAAAACGAAATTGCTGCGACTATGTCTACAACAACTGATTTTAGTTTTCTACAAGGAGTACCTCTTTCTGAATTTGATACTGAATTAGAACAAGGATACCAATCTCAAACACAATATCTTCATTCCAGTAATCTTCAAACAATGGTTTCATGACAGATTTTGCCTGCATTTCACAACTGTTCCATTGGAACTCTGGATTTGAATATCAACTTTTCTAAATAAACATGCCGTCTTCCCTGGTACTGTGCTGACTGACCTAGTTTTAACTCTTTGTATTTGTCACAAATACGTCATTTTACAAATTTCTACTGTGTAGGGGCGGTTCAAAAACTTAAAGGACAGTTAAAAATTTTTTTTATTATTATTACTTATTTATTTATTTATTTTGAAGTTCAAATGTTATATTATTAAATAACATGCATTAAACCTTATTAAGTCATATTCCTTGTTGTAATATTTTATTGCAGTCGGATATTTTTATAATTTTTAATTTCTTTCATCAGCAATATTTCTATTTTTAAAAAATAGATCTAGCATTGGGTCATCAGTAGGGTAAAAAAGTTACATGGTTCGGCTCACGCCTCACCCGGTATCTTTTCTACTGACCCTGTATCATTCCGTACCGGACACTTATAAACCATGTAACTTATAATACCATGCCTCAGGTCAATACCAGCATCAACATGGGTTCTATTCCTTACTCTAAAACACATCAGTCCAGATCAGGCAACACTGGAACCAAAAACCTCCGATTGACACAACTTATTGATATACTTTACAGAGCTACCATATTTATAGTGAATAACAGATGGTCTGAATTCAATTTCAAACTGTTTCTTCAGGCTTATATATCAATGTCTTTCTCACATCTCACCTAAGATACCACCTGAGCTGATCAAAGTTCAGCTTACTTGTCAAAGAATGACACTTTACTCCTGGTACTCTGGTTTTCTCTACCATTCAAGATCTGATATCCTAAGTATCAATAAAAAATCTTAGCTAAGGCATAAAACATTATTTATACTCAAATCCACTCAAATCAAACCCTGTCTAAACAGATGAGTAACACAAATGTATAAATTGTGTTTGTATATTTCTGTATAACTGCATTATGATAAGTTTTGATTTAGTAATGTTGGTGATTTTTAATATAGCAGTATTTAGATGATTTAGTTTTTATTGCTGTTGTTGTGTTGTTTGGCTATATCAGCTTTCAGGAGAGTATGAAGTAAATTGTTTTCTTGATGCTGCTACTTTTGGCTTATTGGTGTTCTGTGGCTGGTTTGGGCTATACCAACTTTCAGGAGAGTTTGAAGTAAATTGTTTTCTTGATGCTGCTACTTTTGGCTATGATATTGGTGTTCTGTGGCTGGTTTGGGCTATACCAACTTTCAGGAGAGTTTGAAGTAAATTGTTTTCTTGATGCTGCTACTTTTGGCTATGATATTGGTGTTCTGTGGCTGGTTTGGGCTATACTAGCTTTCAGGAGAGTTTGAAGTAAATTTTTTTCTTGATGCTGCTACTTTTAGCTATATTGGTGTTCTGTGGCTGGTTTTGGCTATACCAGCTTTCAGGAGAGTTTGAAGTAAATTGTTTTCTTGATGCTGCTACTTTTGGCTATATTGGTGTTCTGTGGCTGGTTTGGGCAATATATGTACCAGCTTTCAGGAGAGTTTGAAGTAAATTGTTTTCTTGATGCTGCTACTTTTGCTTATTGGTGTTCTGTGGCTTGTTTGGGCCATACCAGCTTTCAGGAGAGTTTGAAGTAAATTGTTTTCTTGATGCTGCTACTTTTAGCTATATTGGTGTTCTGTGGCTGGTTTGGGCTATACTAGCTTTCAGGAGAGTTTGAAGTAAATTGTTTTCTTGATACTGCTACTTTTGGCTTATTGGTGTTCTGTGGCTGGTTTGGGCTATACCAGCTTTCAGGAGAGTTTGAAGTAAATTGTTTTCTTGATGCTGCTACTTTTGGCTATATTGGTGTTCTGTGGCTGGTTTGGGCTATACCAGTTTTCAGGAGAGTTTGAAGTAATTTTTTTTTTTGATGCTGCTACTTTTGGCTATATTGGTCTTTATTTTTGGTTTTATGGATGTTGCTGGTTTTGGTTAAACCAGAATTCAAGACAGTTTGAAGTAAATGTTTTGTTAATGATGTTTGTTTGTTTTGTTTTGTTTTTTTTTTTTTGAGCTATATTATTATTCAGGTCAGTTTGTATAAAAGTTTGTTTTTTATGTTGTATACTTTCATGTTTATATTGCACATTTACATGCCAGCAAGTTCAAGTTGTGTGAGACTTGTTCACTTAGTTCAAATCCTTTCTTGTACTTGGCCACACTTATACACTTATGGCGACCTGTAAACTAGGCCAAATATTGTTACAGTAAATCATCTCAGTCCACTTATTCCATTGTAATGGTACTGAGCCAACCTGTAAAGGCTTATGATGAGGAAAAACTCTTCCACAATGAGTTGAGAATTTTACCATGAGATACAGCATGTGTAAAAGGCTCACGTCCCAGTGGCAAGGGGTCTTGGGGCAGCTAAAAGCTCTCAACAGGTCCAGAGCAGAGCCCCTGGCAAAAAATGAATCTTAATATTTCTGGGGATCCTTTTGTCACATTTTACTCTCTTTTGGGGGGGCGGGGGGGTTGCAACCCCTGCAACTCTCCTTGAATCTGCCAATGGTTTTATCCACATCAGTCATTCATACATACACAATGGGTTTGAAGATTATAATAACTTACACTTGGACACCAAAGTTCATAAGAGGACTCGACTCGGGTGGGCTTATAAATGTGGTAGCAAAGACAAGAATTGTTAAACTGAGAAAACCAATACAATGTATAATTTATATGTGACAAGAGTTAATTGTAAATCAAGAATCAATTATAACTGATACATTCAGGATAGAGTATGAACAGTTAAGTGTTGAGTTTTAAGAGGCAAAATGATGACACAACAGTTGTATTTAAGTACAGCGAAAGAGGAGAGAACTTGACTTTAAACTCTTAAGAAATTCGGTCACCCTTGATAAAGCTCCAGTGAGTCTGCACAGACAGGAAAACAAAATGACGGGATTGATCACTAACGAGTAGTCTACGATGTTACCGAGAGATTAATATGTTCTTATTACGCACAATTAATGAGAATGTAAAAGAAAAATTTAATTACTTTAAAAACTTCTATAAATTACATCCCAAGTAGATTTTGTAAATGTCCTTGACTTATATTGTTAAGTGTTAAATGTTGATTCAATAGGGTATTTTGAAGTTTATACTGCAGTAAAATAACGAATGCATGCATTTTTAGTTACGATACAGAATCAGCAGAAATTAAGAAAAATAAAACTTTTAATTACCATGTTTCTGACAATCTGAGTACAATTATAATGTTATAGATTGTAGTTAAATGATTCATTTTACATAATTGTCTTTAAAATGGTGTGTCATAATATAAATCAACGTTTTATTCGGGTAGACTTTCCGCTGCAAACAGTATTGTGATTATGTCTGAAGAAATGTAATCAAATGCATGAAAATAAGTCAAGATATATTTGTAGACATGTACCTATATCTGACAGAAAAAATAAATAATACATAAAAACAATGTTTATTAATTAGTTACTGCATTAAGTAATAGACAATAAAGTTGAAAATCAGACAATATTTTAGTACATGTGTATTTTGATTTCAAAAGTCGGACAGTGTTTTAGTACATGCATGTGTACTTTAATTTTAAAAGTCAGACAATATTTTAGTACATGCATGTGTATTTTGATTTTAAAAGTCAGACAATATTTTAGTACATGTGTATTTTGATTTTAAAAGTCAGACAATATTTTAGTACATGCATTTGTATTTTGATTTTAAAATTAGTACATGCATGTGTACTTTAATTTAAAAGTCAGAAAATATTTTAGTACATGCATGTGTATTTTGATTTTAAAAGTCAGACAATTATTTAGTACATGCATGTGTATTTTGATTTTAAAAGTCAGAAAATATTTTAGTACATGCATGTGTATTTTGATTTTAAAATGCAGAAAATATTTTAGTACATGCATGTGTATTTTGATTTTAAAAGTCAGAAAATATTTTAGTTCATGCATGTGTATTTTGATTTTAAAATGCAGAAAATATTTTAGTACATGCATGTGTATTTTGATTTTAAAAGTCAGACAATTATTTAGTACATGCATGTGTATTTTGATTTTAAAAGTCAGAAAATATTTTAGTACATGCATGTGTATTTTGATTTTAAAATGCAGAAAATATTTTAGTACATGCATGTGTATTTTGATTTTAAAAGTCAGAAAATATTTTAGTTCATGCATGTGTATTTTGATTTTAAAAGTCAGAAAATATTTTAGTACAAGCATGTGTATTTTACTTTTAAAAGTCAGACAATATTTTAGTTCATGCATGTGTATTTTGATTTTAAAAGTCAGACAATATTTTAGTACATGCATTTGTATTTTGATTTTAAAATGCAGAAAATATTTTAGTACAAGCATGTGCACTTTAATTTTAAAAGTCAGAAAATATTTTAGTTCATGCATGTGTATTTTGATTTTAGAATTCAGAAAATATTTTAGTACATGCATGTGTACTTTGATTTTAAAAGTCAGAAAATATTTTAGTTCATGCATGTGTATTTTGATTTTAAAAGTCATACAATATTTTAGTACATGCATGTGTATTTTGATTTTAAAATGCAGAAAAAATTTTAGTACAAGCATGTGTATTTTGATTTTAAAATGCAGAAAATATTTTAGTACAAGCATGTGCACTTTAATTTAAAAGTCAGAAAATATTTTAGTACATGCATGTGTATTTTGATTTTAAAATGCAGAAAATATTTTAGTACATGCATGTGCACTTTAATTTTAAAAGTCAGAAAATATTTTAGTTCATGCATGTGTATTTTGATTTTAAAAGTTAGAAAATATTTTATAACAAGCATGTGTATTTTGATTTTAAAAGTCAGACAATATTTTAGTACATGCATTTGTATTTTGATTTTAAAAGTCAGAAAATATTTTAGTACATGCGTGTGTATTTTGATTTTAAAACTCAGAAAATATTTTAGTACATGTGTATTTTGATTTTAAAAGTCAGACAATATTTTAGTACATGTGTGTGTATTTTGATTTTAAAAGTCAGAAAATATTTAGTACATGTTTTTTTTTGATTTTAAAAGTCAGACAATATTTTAGTACATGTGTATTTTGATTTTAAAAGTCAGTCAATATTTTAGTACAAGCATGTGTATTTTGATTTTAAAAGTCAGACAATATTTTAGTACATGTGTATTTTGATTTTAAAAGTCAGTCAATATTTTAGTACAAGCATGTGTATTTTGATTTTAAAAGTCAGACAATATTTTAGTACATGTGTATTTTGATTTTAAAAGTCAGACAATATTTTAGTACATGCATGTATATTTTGATTTTAAAAGTCAGAAAATATTTAGTACATGTGTATTTTGATTTTAAAAGTCTGACAATATTTTAGTACATGTGTATTTTGATTTTAAAAGTCAGGCAATATTTTAGTACAAGCATGTGTATTTTGATTTTAAAAGTCAGACAATATTTTAGTACATGCATGTGTACTTTGATTTTAAAAGTCAGACAATATTTTAGTACATGCATGTGTATTTTTATTTTAAAAGTCAGACGATATTTTGGTACATGTGTATTTTGATTTTAAAAAGTGAGACAATATTTTGGTACATGTGTTCTTTGATTTTAAAAGTCAGACAAAACCAAAAGTAGTGAATGTCTGGACTTAAAAGGTTTATGCATTGAACACTAGGCTATTTATGCCTGATAAGTTTGAATCTGACTTTTACAGATTCTAGTCTAAAATTCTTGCAGAAGATACTGGTAGGTGATTTTCTCTAGGCAATCTTATATCTTTCACCAATTCAACCTTTCTGGAACTAACCTTCCCAATATAAATAAAATATGTCAGAGTTGTTCGCAACTCATTTGATTAGATGTAAAATATTTGAAAAAAAAAGTTAACAAAATTGTTGAATATGACTTTACTGTGTTTTTTTTTTACTCAAAATAAAAATTAAAGAGGAGGTACAAAAGGAATTTGATATTTACACAGAGGAAGATTGACAGATGTAAGGTAATGTAACAAAGCTTTTAGATACTAATCATGGCCAATGTCCCTTTTTCTTAGAACCAATGTACAGATACAAATTTATATGTGTAAAAATATAGCCAGAAAATATAGTTATAAAACCAGTTTTAACAAAGTACATATATGTGTTGTTTTATCATTCAATGACATTTTACACCGACAACTTGCACTTTGTAACTTATTAACGTTTTAAGTGCAAAATGACAAGTTTTCTTTTGTGTTCAATAAGTAGATGTAAGTGTTTGTATTAATAAAAACCTACACAAGTTGTATGAATCAGACGTAAATGTTGATCACAAGATCGCCAAATCCGGAGTAAAATTTTAAAACAGTAAAACATTTATAACTAGATCTTGTTTTGACAACAAAATAAATACGTGTTAAGTTCATTCATTAACCCTAGCTCTGAAGGACATAGAAAATACCATCCTTGTTTACTGATTAAATGCACTTCATATTCTTTTTTTTTTTTTTGTGGATTTTTAAAATTCTAAATAACTTTTATAAGAGTACATGGGGTAGATTAGTCGTATCTTCAAACTGGTCATGTTTCTTTTACTTACATAGAAGTGATCAGTTCTGATGAAAATGAGGAAATCGGAGCTAATGTTATATAAATCATAGCTAATGTTATATAAATCATAGCTAATGTTATATAAATCATAGCTAAGTTATATAAATCTCAGCTAACATTATATAAATCATAGCTAATGTAATATAAATCATAGCTAAGTTATATAAATCCCAGCTAACGTTATATTAATTAGTTAACGTTATTTAAATCTCAGCTAACGTTATATAAATCTCAGCTAACGTTATATAAATCTCAGCTAACTTTATATAAATCAGAGCTAACGTTATATAAATCTTAGCTAACATTTTATAAATCTCAGCTAACATTATATAAATCTCAGCTAACGTTATAGAAATCAGAGCTAACTTTATAGAAATCTTAGCTAACGTTATATAAATCTTAGCTAACATTATATAAATCGGAGCTAACGTTATATAAATCAGAGCTAATGTTATATAAATCATAGCTAATGTTATATAAATCTCAGCTAACATTATATAAATCAGAGCTAACGTAATATAAATCTAAGCTAACATAATAAATCAGCTAACATTATATAAATTGGAGCTAACATTATATAAATCAGAGCTAACATTATAAAAATCAGAGTTAACGTTATATAAATCTCAGCTAACATTATATAAATCTCAGCTAATGTTATATAAATCAGAGCTAATGTTATATAAGTCAGAGCTAAAGTCAACAGACTCTAACTTGCTCTGTACTACAAGGACAAGAGTTCCTAGTACAGAGGTGGTCACTATAGTAAGTTTAACTGTGTATATAAAGGCCAGGTGATCAATATTTATGGATGGTTTTACATAACAATCAAGACATATGATAGTTACATAGAAATGGTCACTATGGAAGATGGACAGGTGTGGTCAGTTATATAGAAATGGTCACTACAGAAGATGGACAGATGTGGTCAGTTATATGGAAATGGTTACTACAGAAGATGGACAGATGTGGTCAGTTATATGGAAATAGTCACTACAGAAGATGGACAGATGTGGTCAGTTATATGGAAATGGTCACTACAAAATATTGACAGATGTGGTCAGTTATATAGAAATGGTCACTACGGAAGATGGACAGATGTGGTCAGTTATATAGAAATGGTCACTACGGAAGATGGACAGATGTGGTCAGTTATATAGAAATGGTCACTACAGAAGATGGACAGATGTGGTCAGTTATATGGAAATGGTTACTACAGAAGATGGACAGATGTGGTCAGTTATATGGAAATAGTCACTACAGAAGATGGACAGATGTGGTCAGTTATATGGAAATGGTCACTACAAAATATTGACAGATGTGGTCAGTTATATAGAAATGGTCACTACGGAAGATGGACAGATGTGGTCAGTTATATAGAAATGGTCACTACGGAAGATGGACAGATGTGGTCAGTTATATAGAAATGGTCACTACGGAAGATGGACAGATGTGGTCAGTTATATAGAAATGGTCACTACAGAAGATGGACAGATGTGGTCAGTTATATGGAAATGGTCACTACAGAAGATGGACAGATGTGGTCTGTTATACAGAAATGATCACTATAAAAGATGGATAGATGTGGATCGTTATATAGAAATGGTCACTACGGAAGATGGACAGATGTGGTCAGTTATATAGAAATGGTTACTACAGAAGATGGACAGATGTGGTCAGTTATATGGAAATGGTCACTACAGAAGATGGACAGATGTGGTCTGTTATACAGAAATGATCACTATAAAAGATGGATAGATGTGGATCGTTATATAGAAATGGTCACTACGGAAGATGGACAGATGTGGTCAGTTATATAGAAATGGTTACTACAGAAGATGGACAGATGTGGTCATTTATATAGAAATGGTCACTACAGAAGATGGACAGGTGTGGTCAGCTATATTGAAATGATCACTACAGAAGATGGACAGGTGTGGTCACATTAGCAGGTTCTACTGTATGATATGATATGATATGATATGAAACAGAGATACATTAGGCTTCAGGAAATCTATTCATGTTAAATGCCCTTAGTAGGCAAACAAGGACCCATCCATCCACCCACCTTGAACATATCGCATGTAATCAAAAACAAATCTGATATAAAGGAAGAAACACTTCTCAGTCCTGAAAATATTACAGAACATTTTATGTTGATTTAGCTTTGAACTATCATAACTATGGAAATATTTATGAATTTTGTTTTACTTGCCTTAGATATTAAAACATTACTAGTTGTATTGAATATGAAATGAAATGATAAATTTATATTATATATTTCAATTGAAAGATGACAAGTTTTATTCCTCTGTTACTTTAGAAAAAATACTTAAGTTATACAAATCCTTAGTTGTAATGATTTCTAATGTTCAAACAAATCCGAATGTCATCCGTGTAAAATGAGACTAGGTTTTCCTAACACAGTAAACTTTTTACAAATAACCTTATACATTTATCTAAAAAAATTGCTTTCTTATGCCAAAAACTTTAAATTTAAGTTCACCTGTCAAATATGTTATGTAATATTTAGAAAAGAGTAAAAGAATACTCCAATAAATCAAAATTATTGACACTTTATTGATCTTTATAATGATTATAAGATTATATATTGACCGATTTCTAGATTCTCGGGGACAAATAGCCAAGTTTCCAAACCTCTGCCATATACTTTACTTAAAAAGAAGAAATGTTTATACATAAATAAAAGGATGAATTAAAATAAATGACAAACAAGTCTAAAAAATTGTTTTAAATTGTAATAGTTACTATGACAACAATCTGGAGTGTTTGTTTATAAAAATTAATTGGTACAAAAAACATGACTGCATCATCATGGACACTGCAGGGGGAATCGACATTACTACAGGGGAATTTAAAAGTCTGGATATATCTATAAAAAGATTACAGTCTTCTTTTTAATGTTTATTTGTATATTTCAGGTGTTATTAAAATCAAGCTGAGGTTAAGGTCTTATTCAAAACAAATTGACAACGGCTCTAGAAGCCACCATATTTTGTTTATTAAAACTCAAAGACGAGTTTTTCAAAGCTCAAAGCAACTGGTTAGAAAAACATTATTATATAATGGTAGATAAGCTATATAAAATATACATGTTACTTCTGATTTTTTTATTGTAACTTTTTATGCTATATTTTTTTCAAAACTTTTTTCATTTAATTTAAAATAAATTTGTTACAGTTAACATTTATTTAAAAAAAAAAAACAACAAACAAAAAACTACAGCACATGATTTTAAAGAAAGTGGTGAAAAGTGCACAAAATTTCATGTCAATATGGTCAGTCAAAATTCATCCACTTGTATCAACGAAAAACAGCAGTACAAATTCTCCAACTTAGCAATTAAACTCTCACTTTCACTTGCTTGATTGTGCTGTTGGAATGGAGTCATGGTGTTTTACACCCCAGTCAATATTATTTAACTTTTATTGATGTAGACAATTTAGAAATTGTGTAGGAAAACAGAGTTCCCAGAGAAAACCATTGACTTAAAGCAAGTGAGCCTTTCTTTCAATAGGACATGCTCAAGTGAGATTTGAACCTTGTGACTTTTAGACCATGCATGGAGTAGAAAAATGGTGTTGTATGCCACTGTCAAAATATTTTTACTTATATAAAGGCAGTCAGTTCTCGGGGAAAACCATAGTGCCTAAGAAAACTGACCATTGGCAAGCAAACTGACAAATTTTCTCACACTATGATCTGCCCAAGCAGGATAAGAACCTAGGTGATGAGAGGCTGAGTGATATCTGTAAGAGCAGGCCTTAGACCATTGGGGCACAATGCATCAAGGCCACTTAGGTTACAAAAAAAAATCTTGATTATATTAACTAAATAGAATATAAAAAAATTAATATAGATCAAAATATTTTTCATTAATATGTAAGTAGATCAGGGCCCCAACATACCTCAATGGTGATTTTGTTAACTTTTATTTGATATTTAACACAAGATGTTCTGACTGCTGGTTGGCAAAATTTCTGAGGTCTGGTCCATATTAAAATAAAAAGGTATTACCAGTAATCAATGTTTGACATACAAGGAATCCGAACCCTTTCCATCTTAATAGCAGCTAGACAGCCACAGCACAGGGATTACACAATAAGTGATTAACAAAAATACACTATAATTCAACTTTGTAAAACATCAAATAGATACAGTTAGTTGTTATGAGCAATTTGGTTTGTATAATATTTCAAATAGATTAAAAGCAATATGCTCAGACAGAGCGGAGTCGATAAAAATATAACTATGTTACCAATATAGGCTAATCAGGCTATGCTTTTCCTGTTATGTCAAACTTGGCTTTAGGCTATAGGCTTATCTGTCCCAAGCTTATATTATAGTTTCTGTAGCATTAGGTAAATATAAGATTGCCTCTTGCACGTGTCATCTAGCAAGATTAGCCCTTATTTTTAGCTTGTCCTCCTAAAATATATACAAGCAGCTTGGGATCGAACCCACAACTCTCGAATCCTGTGTCTCAATATTCAATACTTAGCTACATTTGATGGTTAGGTTAAGTATGTCTCATTATAAAACATACCATACAGAACAGCTGGAGTTAGAACCCACAACCCATGTATTTGAATTTTACCATTATAAAGGTTCAAGTATTAGAATTTTAATTGTCAAAATCACTGGATACATTATATCCTCTTGTTACTAGTGTACTTATAGCTTTGGGTATGTTTGCTTAGAACTAAGTCAGCTGCATTGTGCAAGACAACCAAAGAGAAATAATGTGACTTTTAATGTAGATTTTAAGATAGAACCCAAATGGACCATAGTTCTTGACCTTACAAATTCCTGCAGTTTTCCGTAAGTGACAATCAGTGAGGTGAAGTGGAGTATATTTTTTGTAGATATATTATGCCGGACCAGATTCTTTTAATTAAATAATAATGACGGAGGAAATCAGAAAAAATGCTGACCTTCAAGCAAGCAAACTGACAAATATTAGGGTCCGTTCAAGTAGTATTCAAACCTAGACATCCCCTTATGACAGGCTCACTGTAGTCCGTAATCATGAAGGAAACAAGAACCAGGTATTCTGTCATTTCATTATGAGGATGTTTTAATTTAAATTACACATTTTTGAAAAGATATTTTTCTGTTTTAGTTTCAGATGTTGTTTGGTTGGTTGGGTGTAATGTTGTTTAACGTCACATCAGCATTTTCTTAGCTATTCTCAATAAGAGCAAGGTTATCAATCTCTATGAACAAAGTCGTGTATGTGTCAGATTTGAAAGTGTGTAATAGAATCTGATCTGTATTAGAGCACAATTAGGGTGACTTTTTGTTAAAGTGCTAGCTCACCAAGTCAATATGCTGAAGACAAACACATCACCGTCCAAGTCACAGTATCCTGGCACCAGGTGAACCAACTGATACTCTTACCCTTTTATGCCAAGCGCCAGGCAGGGAAGCAGTAATTAAAATTTAAAAATCCATTGTTTGATCTGGCTGGGATTCATATCCCGAAACTTCCAGCTCTCAAAGTGGACACTCTACCACTAAGCCACAAAGGTGATCTTCTCTTACAGGAGTTTAAATTATAACCTCTTCATACTATCAAATAATATACAGTCTGACATTTCTATAAAGACGCCCCCAAGGGAACCAGAATAAGTGGCCTTTATTGGCAGATAGCCCTTAAATACAGGCAGATAAGAACGATTTGGATATAATTATACTATCCTTTATAAACAGGTGTTCCTTATATAGAGGTGGCCTTTAAGGCAGGTTGGACTGTATATGTACAAATTAATATTTGACAAAAATGCTAACTTTCTCCAGTCATCCAATTATCGAGTTCATAAAAAATGTTTTTTTAATTATAAATGTACATTACAAAATGGCACATATATATATGTAACAGATCGTTAATTTCACACTTTATTGAAAAAACGAGTGCATCATCAATATTGGATGTAGTGAACTGAAAATGTTCAGCAATGCTGAAATTATGTAAGATAAGAAATAATACACCTTTAAAAAACTAATTTAACCACTTTTAACATAAATCAACAGTTTTTTGCAATTAAAATCACCTATAAGCAAGGTAAACTAAATTAAAATTTCCTTTGATGGTTTATTTTAGATAATATCAAGATTTTACAATTTCAAATAAAACCCGGTGGTGAAATTTTGTCATAAATCTCAGTAATAAAATATATAGTTAAAATCAGTTATATAGTAGATAATGTGTATTTAATTGTTAAATAAAATCACATGTATTCCTTAAATAGGAAGCAAACATAACTTTTATCAACACAGCTCTACCTGTACAGAACTCCAACTGATACCCCACCTATTATAGACCTGTACAGAACTCCTACTGATACCCTACCTATTATAGACCTGTACAGAACTCCTACTGATACCTTACCTATTATAGACCTCTACAGAACTCCTACTGATACCTTACCTTTTATAGACCTGTACAGAACTCCTACTGATACCTTACCTATTATAAACCTGTACAGATTTCCTACCTATTATAGACCCGTACAGAACTCCTACTAATACATTACCTATTATAGACCTGTACAGAACTCCTACTGATACCCTACCTATTATAGACCTGTACAGAACTCCTACTGATACTTTACCTATTATAGACCTGTACAGAACTCCTACTGATACTTTACCTATTATAGACCTGTACAGAACTCCTACTGATACCTTACCTATTATAAACCTGTACAGATTTCCTACCTATTATAGACCCGTACAGAACTCCTACTGATACCTTACCTATTATAGACCTGTACAGATTTCCTACCTATAATAGACCTCTACAGAACTTCTTCTAATACCTTACCTATTATAGACCTGTACAGAACTCCTACTGATACCTTACCTATTATAGACCTGTACGGAACTCCTACTTATACCTTACCTATTATAAACCTGTACAGAACTCCTACTGATACCTTACCTATTATAGACCTGTACAGATTTCCTACCTATAATAGACCTCTACAGAACTCCTACTAATACCTTACCTATTATAGACCTGTACAGAACTCCTACTGATACCTTACCTATTATAGACCTCTACAGAACTCCTACTTATACCTTACCTATTATAGACCTGTACAGATTTCCTACCTATAATAGACCTCTACAGAACTTCTTCTAATACCTTACCTATTATAGACCTGTACAGAACTCCTACTGATACCCTACCTATTATAGACCTGTACAGAACTCCTACTGATACCTTACCTATTATAAACCTGTACAGAACTCCTACTTATACCTTACCTATTATAGACCTGTACAGAACTCCTACTTATACCTTACCTATTATAGACCTGTACAGAACTCCTACTGATACCCTACCTATAATAGACCTCTACAGAACTCCTACTAATACCTTACCTATTATAGACCTGTACAGAACTCCTACTGATACCCTACCTATAATAGACCTCTACAGAACTCCTACTAATACCTTACCTATTATAGACCTGTACAGAACTCCTACTGATACCCTACCTATAATAGACCTCTACAGAACTCCTACTAATACCTTACCTATTATAGACCTGTACAGAACTCCTACAGATTTCCTACCTATAATAGACCTCTACAGAACTCCTACTAATACCTTACCTATTATAGACCTGTACAGAACTCCTACTGATACCCTACCTATAATAGACCTCTACAGAACTCCTACTAATACCTTACCTATTATAAACCTGTACAGAACTCCTACTTATACCTTACCTATTATAAACCTGTACAGAACTCCTACTTATACCTTACCTATTATAGACCTGTACAGAACTCCTACTGATACCTTACCTATTATAGACCTGTACAGATTTCCTACTGATACCTTACCTATTATAGACCTGTACAGAACTCCTACTTATACCTTACCTATTATAAACCTGTACAGAACTCCTACTGATACTTTACCTATTACAGACCTGTACAGATTTCCTACCTATAATAGACCTCTACAGAACTCCTACTAATACCTTACCTATTATAGACCTGTACAGAACTCCTACTTATACCTTACCTATTATAAACCTGTACAGAACTCCTACTTATACCTTACCTATTATAGACCTGTACAGAACTGCTACTGATACCTTACCTATTATAGACCTGTACAGATTTCCTACTGATACCTTACCTATTATAGACCTGTACAGATTTCCTACTGATACCTTACCTATTATAGACCTGTACAGAACTCCTACTTATACCTTACCTATTATAGACCTGTACAGAACTCCTACTGATACCTTACCTATTATAGACCTGTACAGATTTCCTACCTATTATAGACCTGTACAGAACTCCTACTGATACCTTACCTATTATAGACCTGTACAGATTTCCTACTGATACCTTACCTATTATAGACCTGTACAGATTTCCTACTGATACCTTACCTATTATAGACCTGTACAGAACTGCTACTGATACCTTACCTATTATAGACCTGTACAGAACTGCTACTGATACCTTACCTATTATAGACCTGTACAGATTTCCTACTGATACCTTACCTATTATAGACCTGTACAGATTTCCTACCTATTATAGACCTGTACAGAACTCCTACTGATACCTTACCTATTATAGACCTGTACAGATTTCCTACCTATTATAGACCTGTACAGAACTCCTACTGATACCTTACCTATTATAGACCTGTACAGATTTCCTACCTATTATAGACCTGTACAGAACTCCTACTGATACCTTACCTATTATAGACCTGTACAGATTTCCTACTGATACCTTACCTATTATAGACCTGTACAGATTTCCTACTGATACCTTACCTATTATAGACCTGTACAGAACTGCTACTGATACCTTACCTATTATAGACCTGTACAGAACTGCTACTGATACCTTACCTATTATAGACCTGTACAGAACTCCTACTGATACCTTACCTATTATAGACCTGTACAGATTTCCTACTGATACCTTACCTATTATAGACCTGTACAGAACTCCTACTGATACCTTACCTATTATAGACCTGTACAGATTTCCTACTGATACCTTACCTATTATAGACCTGTACAGATTTCCTACTGATACCTTACCTATTACAGACCTGTACAGAACTCCTACTGATACCTTACCTATTATAGACCTGTACAGAACTCCTACTGATACCTTACCTATTATAGACCAGGTCTGCAGTTTGTATTCACACTGACATCAGACAAAAGCAGTTTTGTATGCATCTTCTGTTTTGGTTTTATTTTTAACATTTTTATTTCTTTTTTAACATTATTTTAAATCTTTTATTTTTTATGTCAGAATATTATAATAAATTGACTTGATGCAGTAACTATCAAAAGAATTTTTATTGCCTACCTAGAAAATACTCTATAGGTAAATATTTATGGGTCTTACATTTTTGATCAACCTTCATATAAAAATATTCTTTTATTAAGACCTGGAAATTTGTAAGCAAGCTATGTCAACCTAACCATATTCATTTTATGTTAATAATTTTGTAAGTTTCAACCTGTGTAAAATAAAAACTGTCAAATTCAAACAAATCAGCAGTCTACAATTTAAAAAAAAAAAAAAAATTTGTTACATTTTTAAAACAAATAGCTGTTTTTTGTAAAAAGTGTTTTTTTTTAAAGTATATTACATATATATATATATAAATATATATATATATATATATATATATATATATATATATATATATATATAAAACTGTAAAACAGTATGATAACAAACACAGTTTTTTTTTTAAAAAAAACTTCAAGATGGGAAATGGACAAGGGGACATAACTGTAACAAAGATGAATGTGTCCGGCCACTGATGTAACATACTACAGCCAGGTAAAGAATGACACACCATTACAACAGATTTAGTTGATAACAAAATTATACAAATCAGATAGGCGACAATTGTATCCTTAGTTTAAACAAAAACCCAGTAAAGCAAACATAATAAAATTAAATCTACACCAAACTTATATCACTGAACAAAAAAAATCTCACAAAGAAAAAAAATATCAATGAAGAAAATTTAACTATGTAAACAGAAATAAAATAAAAATCTCTAAAAACAGGGAGGTTTTAGAGTTTTAAAATGTAATATTAATATCTTAATTTGAAAAAGACCTCACAGGAAATCCCTCTACTTGAATTGTGTCAATATTACCATATCTTAATACCAACGATAACATTTCAATTGTGGTTACTTCCTAAAATAAAATTAGCAATGTTCAAAATCAAACGGGAGAAGATATGGATATGAAAAATCAATATTGATGATCATATGAGTAAATGACATTTATTTGAATATTAAATATTTAATCATTTACAAAATTATAAAAAAAGAGAAGAAAAAATCTTGAAGATCACCATTGCTTTATATGGCACGTTATTTTTCTTTAAAAAATCTGAAGATCACCATTGCTTTATATGGCAAGTTATTTTCTTAAAAAAATCTTGAAGATCACCATGCTTTATATGGCACATTATTTTCTCAAAAAAATCTTGAAGATAACAATTGCTTTATATGCACGTTATTTTTCTTTAAAAATCTTGAAGATCACCATTGCTTTATATGGCAAGTTATTTTCTTAAAAAAATCTTGAAGATCACCATTGCTTTATATGGCACGTTATTTTTCTCAAAAAATCTTGAAGATCACCATTGCTTTATATCGCACGTTATTTTTCTTAAAAAATCTTGAAGATCACCATTGCTTTATATCGCACGTTATTTTTCTTAAAAAATCTTGAAGATCACCATTGCTTTATATGGCAAGTTATTTTTCTTAAAAAATCTTGAAGATCACCATTGCTTTATATGGCAAGTTATTTTTCTTAAAAAAATCTTGAAGATCACCATTGCTTTATATGGCACGTTTTTTTTCTTAAAAAATCTTGAAGATCACCATTGCTTTATATCGCATGTTATTTTTCTTAAAAAAATCTTGAAGATCACCATGCTTATATGGCACGTTATTTTTCTCAAAAAAATCTTGAAGATAACAATTGCTTTATATCGCACGTTATTTTTTCTTTAAAAAATCTTGAAGATCCCATTGCTTTATATGGCAAGTTATTTTTCTTAAAAAAATCTTGAAGATCACCATGCTTTATATGGCACGTTATTTTCTCAAAAAAATCTTGGATCACCATTGCTTATATAGGCACGTAATTTTCTTAAAAATCTTGAAGATCACCATGCTTTATATGGCAAGTTATTTTTTCTTAAAAATCGTGAAGATCACCATTGCTTTATATGGCAAGTTATTTTTCTTAAAAAATCTTGAAGATCACCATTGCTTTATATGGCACGTTATTTTTCTTAAAAAAAATTGAAGATCACCAGCTTTATATGGCAAGTTATTTTTTCTTAAAAAAATCTGAAGATCACCATTGCTTTATATGGCAAGTTATTTTTCTTAAAAAATCTGAAGATCACCATTGCTTTATATTGCAAGTTTATTTTTCTTAAAAAATCTTGAAGATCACCATTGCTTTATATGGCACGTTATTTTCTTAAAAAAATCTTGAAGATCCACATTGCTTTATATCGCATGTTATTTTTCTTAAAAAAATCTTGAAGATCACCATTGCTTTTATGGCAAGTTATTTTCTTAAAAAAATCTTGAAGATCACCATTGCTTTATATGGGCAGTTATTTTCTTAAAAAAATCTTGAAGATCACCATTGCTTTATATGGCATGTATTTTTCTTAAAAAAATCTTGAAGATCCCATTGCTTTATTTTCGCACGTTATTTTTCTTAAAAAAA